>PNEQ01001742.1:23793-41062 GCA_003012365.1 Medauroidea extradentata | reverse complement strand
CTCAGAAGAGAAACGTCAAAATCCGGACAACTTACCTGACACGTAGTATACTATATGATTTCACTTTTATGTTATGTTGTGTTGTGAAAAGTTAAATTCAAATGTTAAGTGCCCAAAGTGTATTTAAAATGTTAATAAAAATCATGGGCTTATTTGTTTATAAGGCAAAGTAATGTTAATGAGCCATTATAAAACCAACTGAATATATTTTTTATTGCCAAAATTTGTTAAGTCATTCCATTTTATAAGTCTCAACAGGGTGATACTATTTCTAAAACTAGTGATCAATCTCAACCCAGTGATCAATCTCACCCCAAGATATATAAATGCCTGTAACTCAGAAACCACTTGATGGATTTATCTGGGGGTTAGATTGTTCACTATTGAAGCAAAGCCTAGCAGTCCAGTAGTTAAAACAAGGCGTGATCAATCTCACCCCAACAGTGGGTGTTAGAGTGATCACCTCATTTATTTAATTTTTCATAAGTGGAAATTTTTTTAACACAAATCTCTCTTATACAAATTGTTCTCCTTATAAAGTTCTATCCATTCAAGTAAAAATTGTCTTAAAATAATTAATCCTTTTCTAATGGCAATGAGAAATGTCATCAGATTGATCAATCTCACCCCACTTTACGGTAGGGTATTACATACAGTTAAAAACTACAAAGATAGGCATGCATACTCATTGCACACGTCTATTCCCAACACAGCATAGAAAACAAGTAGTGGCTTGTCTATGGTTTTGTTGCGTGCCAATGAAAAAACATGTCTTGGGATATCAAAACTTGAGTCTGCATTCTGGGCCAGATTCTGGTAGTCTCTGTGGTTGCAACGGTTGCGGTCACGCAGTCTCAAATATATAGAGTCTGTAATTCCCTGGAAATAAAATAAAATTATTGTTAACTCATCTGGTCAAGTCCAGAATATACAAATGAATGGCATTTACAGTGCATGGTAGTTAAATAAACAATGAAAACATCAATTGATTTCTACGCTATTTTCGAAGCCAATATGGATAAAATACTCGATGACAATCATAGATAGGTAATGGTATTTGCCAACTTTATGAGTAAAAAGGTGTTATGAGGAAAAAAGTGTGGTTAAGTGTTACGGAAAACCAAGATTTTTCAAAATATTAACACACTGATGACAATTAGATTTAAGACACACTTACCTGGACCAGAGTTGTTTCAGTAGTATTCATAAAACCTGTAGCATAACCCAACTGAGGCCAGTTTATTTCATCCAGCATAACATGCTTTATTATAGCACGAAGATGAACATCCTGCAAAGACAATAAACCTGTACTGTATATATAAAAGTCAGTGTGAGAGGGCATGTATGAATGTATGCCTGGTGTATCACATTTGTCTTTCTCTTTTTCAAGCACACACACACTCATTTTCAATCCTTTTTCTCTATTTACCATCACAGTATTCCCTCCTCCTCTTTCTACATTCTTAATGCACATACCCTCTCTTCCCTCCTCTCTCTCTTGGAGCATACTATGTATCTTTCAACTTTGTTGTCCATACCAGGTAGTGAAAGTTTGAAACATGCTACCAGTAAAATCAATTGTACAATATTTTTTACAAAAAAATTCTGTCAAGCAAAGATAAGTCAAAACTCCAGTCATCAAACCCAACTTATGCTACAGCAAACACACAAGAATAAACCAAAAGTAAATATGTAAGTAATAAATTATAATGGATTATTATAGTGACTTAAAAAAATACTATTTCAAAAACAGAAGCTTTTTAAAGAGTTAATAAAATTTAAACTTTTCTGATCTAATCATTCTGTAATTTTTATGATTCTCAAAAATTATTTATACACGTACACACAAAACTAGTACAGTACAACACAGTCAATACCTAGCATAGTTAACTGCAAATACTTAGTGAGAGATTGTGAGAGTGAGAGATTTTGGTCAGCCCTTAAAATTGAGGTCTTAAGCACTGGTGAGGGAAGACATGAGGTAAGTATGGAGTGACGCCAGGATGAAAGGGTGAAGAAAACTGAAAATCCCAGAGAAAACCAGCCAACCAGTGGCATCGTCCTACACGATTCCCACACACAAAAATCTGGGAACTGACCCTGCCGGGAATTTAACCCAGATTGCTTTGGTGGGAGGCGAATGGTCTGACCATTCGGCCAACATGGTCCCTTGCACATGCTTAATCTTGACACCTACATCTAAAGGCAGCCATTAGAAATCACTTAACAGATGTTGAAGTAGAACAAACTTACTGCATTTGCTAAAAAGTACTGTAATAGTTCATATTTTGTTTGGCAACTCACAAGAGGAACTTTTATTGGATTCAACCAGGCATCTGGAAAGTGAAAGTGGCCACCCACAGAATCGCCAAAATAAGCTATGCCTCGAGCTCCACTATCTCCACACAACTCTGTCTCGTAGGGCTGGCCAGTGGTTGGATTTTTTCCAAATATGCCGTTGCAGTTGTGGTCGAAGCTTATGTCACCGTCCAGAGGCTGCCGACCAGGATACGCAGAACTTTCCCAGTCTGCGCAGTCTTTTCCCCTCCAGAATGTTCCACGCATATCCTGGAAATATATTCATCTCAGGAAGTAATTTCACCAAAACCCATTTTAAATTAAAAATACAACTTGCATGCCTGGATACTACAAATACGGGCTGAGATAGTTTTCTGTTGTAGCTTAACTATTGCATTGCCCTATTCAACACAAAGTGGATGTGGGAAAAAAATTTTTGTGTAAAGTATATATCTTGATTTTCAAATATAACTTTATGATGTGAAATTTTATTTTATTTCTCATTACCAACCATTAATTGGAAAAATAATAAACAAAAAATGTCTCAGTTTTTTGATGCAAGCACCTTGTTCTGTTATAAACTCTTTACTATGAAACAAGGAACTAACAGCTAAGTACTTCCAAGTTTTTTGAATTCTTACAATGTTTTAGACATTATCCTTATATCAGCAATCGCACATAGGAAAACACAACACATGCTTCCACAGCACAGCAACGGACAGTGTCATGTCTAGGCCAGCAGTCTTCAACAATTTTTTGACTGAGGGACAACTGTTTCTGTGAAAGTGCTGTGGGCTGTAATTGTACATACAGTGTATTATCATAATTAAATAACACATTTTTTCTCATAGTTGTTAACTGCACAGTTTTAGCACAGAAAATAAAAAAAATATATAGTGTATTAAAATACAATGTTTTAAAGTTAACATTTATTATTTAGCGTAGTGGAGGTTTGAGGCACAAATATGCTTATTAAAGTTCTCAGAGGTGAGCAAGGCTTTGTATGGTATTGAGGAATACTGTTAGGTTATTTGTATTTATAATTTGTAAGTGGTCATTACATGTATGTATGATTATAGTATGTTACTACATGTATTGTTCATTTTGTCACATTATTATCATATACCATGTTTCATGATTGTAACTGTAACTTTTTAATGTATAACTTGGCGACTTCCAACAATTTATTGTGCTACTGGTTTGTTATAAATGTGTCATACATCATTTGTCACATTTTGTATCCATCTAATTTGTTTTTAAGATTGTAACTTTCTATGTATTATCCAATAACTCCGGCACAATTTTTGTGTAATTAGGAGGCTAATAAATTAAAAAAATTGGAAGAAAAAAAAATTGAAAGATATCACTCAGTGAGTCACAAATGACATGTGGACCACTGGTTGAGAACAACTGATCTCTAATGTCTTGACAAGGCCTACTGCTTGGCTGTCTGGTACAACACTGCAGCTTGTATAATGCCTGTGTCTGCCATGAAAAGAGTCAGAGATAGTATCTTTGGTGTCTTGGTTGGAAAGTTAAATTCAAATACAACACTACCACCTCAGAACCAATACTGTAAAATTAGGTGACACGCCCTACGAGATAACACTGGCCCACTAAATATATTAAGACCATTTGATGAAATAAATAAATGGAGCCAAGTGCTTAAAAATATTACCTTGATCCATTCACGTAAAGTTTTAAATATTTTTCACTAAACTACATTAAACAAATTTTTTTTTTAAATGCCAACAATAAGTGGTTTACACCACAGTATAGGGTTCATGAATGAATAAGTTCTCCACACCACTTTACAGCTTAGGTTTGACTTCCCTCTCCTCCAAATAATTCTGACACAATATTCAGCTCTACACCATGGTCAGTGGGATTATGGAGGGAGGGAGGGGAGGTTGACAATATGTAAGGCAGTCTATCACAGTGTAAGATACAGCACAGTGCCTAGCAATAGCTTTGCAAAAGATTACAGAATAAAAGTACAGAATTAAGCCATAATGACATTACCTAGTGGCATCACTGAAGTCAGAAAAGAAGCTTTCTGAGTGGTTGCACATATGTATATGCAAACAACCATCCTCATTATAGTGATTAATAACTAGATTTCTTACTGTGATACGTGGTTGTTGCATTTTTATTGACACAAGCCAACAACAGATTTTGGTTTCTTAAGTTTTTGTCACATATTAAATTTTCTGTAACTTAAAACAAAGAGCTGTAACGTCCATGACCAAATTAAAGATACAATTAATCACTTAATTCTTACAGAAAGTTTTTATATCTGTCAGCAAAACTGTCTTAAATGATATGTAAAATATTAACACATTAACAGTAAACTTTATGTTAAAGCTGACACATTTCATTTGCGCTGCTTATGTTTTTACTTTTAACGTTCAGCTGCAGATTTGTTTTCCCTTAAGTAAAGTAGAGTCAAGAAGTTTGCTTACCTTGAAACCGCTTGATGCAAAACTATGTTAACATTCATAACCTTTTAACTGTATCTAACCTCATGTTTATTTTGTACTCACACATTTTGTAAACAAACCATGGTCACGTGCCGCTACTACCAATTGTCTTCTACTTGCTAATATTTATACTTGTTGTGGAATGTATTTATATTCAGTTAGTCTTTTTTTCATTCCTAATTAATTTATCTAACGAAAATTATTTAGTCTTTAATCTTTACGCCATCAAGTGAAGTAGTTGGGGAGTTTTCGAATTTCCTCGCACGCCCACGCAGCGAAGTATTACGCAGGTAGTTGGCCTCCTTGCCCAGGGCCCATCTTGCTCCTCCAAGTCCCATTATCAGCACCCCCCCCCTCCCTCCCCATGGGAGGCCGCCCATTCTGCTCGACCCCTTAAAGATTCAGGTACAAAAGGGGGGCATTCAGCCCTAGTCAGTCTTCAGGAGATGGGCTTAACCTCCAAGTCTCCTTGGCACTCACCCTCCTGAACGGTTGACGTTCGCAGGTGCCGTTTCACTCCCCTCTGAACTGTTGGTAGCAACAGTTTACCCTTACCTTCCGTACACATTGGTAGTTGACATCCGTAGGGTGCCCAGCCCCACACAAAACAGTCAATTACAGAGGGTTGCTGTCTGCAAGGTGCCCTCTGCGATACCTATCCTTAAAATTCATCTAATGGTGAATTACTTTACACAACCCAAACGCTTGCACTTATTTCTACCTGAGTATCAAGTAGTGCTCGATGACGAGACAGAGAACCTGGCCCCTGTACGCAGTATTCGTTCCAATAGTAGTTGCATCAGCAAGTGCGTGACTGTAAATGTCTGTAGTTTCAAGCAAGCTAATTATGCTAATTTCAGCAGTTGAGACATGTATCATTTGATACTGTGTAAAATTGAGAGAGAACTTGTAAATAGTCTGAGAGACTCGTGTGAACCGTGTACAGAGACTAGTGTAACCAGTCAATATTCAGTGACTTGTGTATATCACATCTGGTATAAAAGGCTTCAACACAGTAATCTAATTTATCTCCGTGTTACATTCTCTTAAATGTCTCCAAGTTCGCATGAGTGGGATGCAAGCCAAAACAATGTCAAAGAAAAACTACATGATGCAGCTCAAGCTCAAAAGCCAAGATTGTGTTGAGAATGGTCAGAAAACCCTTTCAATAAATAGACTATTAAGAAATTAACGTTCCCATTCCTACCTCAAATGATTAAATGCTCTTTAATACCACACGTACAAATTAATCTTCTGCGTAACTGTAAACTGCACAACAGTCATTAACATACACTATTATGGTAAACACCTATAATTTAAATGTGTATTAACAATCTATTTTTCTGTCTTTCGTTTACTGTGCCCAAAATACTAGTACTGATTCTAATTACAAGTATATGAACAGTCAATTAACTAAAATAAGATAACACAATTATTTGAGCAACAAAGACAAACTTTCAAAATAAATATTTCTATTTTAAATTAAGCAAGGTAAGCCTAGGCCTACACATAATATTTCCAAGTAAATTTCTTGCAATTTATCTTAAAATAAACAACCACATGGAGTTATCTGCCAACATTAACTCAAAACATTTTTTATTGATCACAAAATCATCCAAACATAAACTGGTAATGGAAATATGAAACCTTGCTAGTGTTATTTAACTCTGTTGGTAAAATGAATTTTTCTATGTGACTGAAGTTTTAAAGTCAATATCTGACTTTAACAATATCTGACAATAATTTAATGAGGTTACCTCAAACATGCTGAAACCATCTCCATCTGCATCAAAAAAAGGTGCCAATTTTCTGTATGTATCATTAACAGCATTACACAGTGAACTTAGAACTGGTAATTTGCATAAATCTTTTGCAACAGCTTTCAGTTCATCAACACTTCTCTTCATAGACATATTCCTCGCCTTATATGCTTCATTAGCAAACACCTGTAGATAAGAACAACCACAGTGAGTAACAAATAATAATTACAACAGTGCTTGAGTCGGAATAAAATAATTTGGTAAACCTGTGCACAGAATGGAATTATGAAACGTAATACATTAACTTGCTAATATTCCAATCCAAACAAATTTGGCCCTAATGAGCCCAATCAACTACTTTTTAGGTGGCAATAAAACATCCAACAACTAAAAGAATTAATTCTTAAAATATGTGGCCATTCTACAATGAGGGGCAGATCAAGAAAGTAGCTGTAGGTGAGGAACACAGCTGTACTTGTGTTGTGTAACTGTTATACCGTTTAAAATATAAAGGTCTTCTGAATGTAAACTTTGCAGGTTAACTGCCTCACATTTTGAACACAAAACTATTTATGAGTGTAAACAAACTCAGTTGAGTGAAGTTTCAAGTTAATCTACTGCATTCTAACAGTTTGCTTGTCTGAGCTCGTGTCAATGTTAGGTCAACACTGCAGAATATGTACGTTCCACCCTGGAACTAAACTAAAACTTCTTAGCAGCCATGGGGGCTTTGCTCAAAGAAAGAGGCTGTACTTATGCAATGGTAGAACTATGCAAAATTGCCCGCTCAGAGTTAAAGGCCACATAAAATTGCTTGTAAAACAAATTATAGTCGGTTCACTGTAAAGTGTGAACTTTTTTTTATTTAAAGTCCTGCTAAATTTTTAATTTCAGCCTACTTTTCTTTCAACAATTTGTCAAGACAAACATTGCGTTACGAAATTAATAAACATGAAACATACATTTCACCACACACTTAAAGTTTACATCTTATACCGTAGTAAAATATATGTTATTAGTGATTAATACTTGCTGGTACTGTTTCAAAATTACTCATTTTACAGTAAAACAGTGTATAAAATTTTTGGAGAGTTAATTCTTATGTTGCATTTGACAAAATATAATCACATATTTTATTTCTCTGGCAATGAAGTGGTGGGCAAATTTGTTGCGTATTCTACAATTGCACAACACCCAATTAATGTTTGAAGACAATGAAAATCTGAAGCTGCTGACTACAAACATAATATATAATATATACAATAGCTCTTACCTTAAAGTTTTGAACGGCTACGTTTAAGCTTCCGGCAGGTTTCGGAAATAAGTGACAATACCTGGGAGTCTCTTTTTCCAAATAGCACAATTTTACTCCATAACAGAACACATCTGGTGTAAACTCCTTCAACGTATCTCTGTAAAATTACAAGGTTAGGAAATTAACCTCGGTTCCCATAAATTAAAAAAACAAAATATTTCACCTGCAACCTACATGGTTATTTCTCATAAAAAAATGTTTTGAAATTGTGGGTACTTCATCTGTGCTTTTGATTACAAAAAATAAACAATATGTTAGAAATGTGGTAAGTAATGTGATACTAAACAAAATGAACTTACACAGTTAACAACACCTGTAATTTTATTCAAGATGATAAATACACCACACTACAGAATCTGTTGGGCTGTGAAAAAAAATTAAATCTGTACTGTCACTGCATTTCAACTATAAGAGATGTGTTGGTATTATATTTTAAATTTGAGCTTTCATCATGAGTATAAGTAAATTAAGGGTAAGGTAGTAAAATAATATTTATGTTCCTTCTAGTTTTAATCACAGAGGCCAAGATGATGTCAGTGGCAAGGGCATCATTTAGGGTGGGGGGGGGGCAGGAGGGCAAATGCCTCCCAGGTTTTAGAAGGAATAGTGTAAATTTTTTTTGTGTATTTTTCAATTTAAATAACAATAACGTATGCACATAAAACTGAAGTTTTATTACTAATGTACTGTCTACATGCTTAATTAATAAAAAAGATGCAACAAGGTCACTGTCGCACCTGGTCAGTGGGTTCCAAGTTTAAAGTTTTAGGGAAATAAAATGTAGTGAGATCACATCTAGGTCACAAGGTGATTGATGCCCAAGTGTTTCAGTACGTCTAGCCTAAGGAGGTGCCAACCTTACTTGAGGATTTTGAACCAGGGTGACAATAAAGATCCTTTTATCCCTTCACCCTAGATTCTTCGAACAAATGTAAAACCTATTTATTCATTCCCATACCTTCACACAACTAAGAAGGTGCTGCACCGCTCCGCAAACGAGAAAAGTGACTTGTTACATAGTCACCACATGAAAAATCAAATGAGTGCCTGAAATTATTGTCAGCGCACCAGCTCTGAGTCCCTGGCGTGTATGCATTTTTCTTCTTAAACTTAATGTACGCTATAGTAACACAGTATCAAACACATCCTAACTTACGAAGTTACTATGGCTAGCATGTGCGTCGCTTGATATTGGGTCTCGTATTATTTATGTCATTACGGGCGAAAAGCACATACCCGCCAGGGACTCAGAGCTGGTGCGCAGACAGTAATATCATTATCAATTAAAAAATTAACAGCCACCACATGAAATACATAAGTATAAGTATGTTATACAGTGAGGTACACCCCTGACCTGAATAAATAACGGCATGATGATGCCCGGTGTACCACTATACAACCAGCCATTGCTTAGGGACTAAGAAATCACTGCATCAGCAGCAAATCAAGTCTGTAGTACTGAGATGCGCAACTTTATTCATTCGTAAAGTTTGTAAATAAATGTGTGTATGCTATAGTTATGTAATTTGTCAAAATTGTCATAGACACTTCAATCAAATTTTATTTTATTCAGTATTTCAATGTGAACTGTTTTATGTATAGGGAATAGCCCAATTAACTTATTTCGATGTTAACTAAATTTCATACTTAATTGCCGGCCTACCAGTATCAAACCATGTAAAAGGAAGCTTGGCGGAAAGAGTTATGTTTTCACGTTGTAATAGCTACAGAGTGCACAGCAGGGTAGCGACAGAGTAGAAACTTGGAGAGAGAGAGAGGGGCCAAACCAACCCTCTCCCCCCTTGAAGGTGCCCATAGCCATTGCTTGTAGGCAGGGCTTAGATGGTCGTCATGCTGTGACAAAATATTAAACATATGTAAATAATGGAAGTAAATTAATGAAAATTTAACCATTTATGCTAGTAAATATAAATGTCAAATGTACTAATTTTCAAAATGATCGAATAAATGGTTTGCGTGTTGTTGAGGATACGATAAGCCATTGTACCAGGAGGTCGCTGATTGGCTGGGAGTTGTCTCCATGAAGGAGTAGGGGAAGCTTTGTCACTGTGCGAGGGGCAGGCACTCTTGTCGCGTGTGCCGGACGCGAAAGACGTCGACTAGGCATCATTTTTATATATTACTTACTATAGAGACTTTTACCGCGGGTGCCGGACGCGGGAGACGTCGGCTAGGCATCAGTTTTGTATACTATTGAATATAGATACTCTTACCGCGGATTCCTGACGCGGGAGACGTCGGCTAGGCATCAGTTTTGTATACTATTGAATATAGATACTCTTACCGTGGGTGCCGGACGCGGGAGACGTCGGCTAGGCATCAGTTTTGTATACTATTGAAAATAGATACTCTTACCGCGGGTGCCGGACGCGGGAGACGTGGGCTAGGCATCAGTTTTGTATACTATTGAATATAGATTCTCTTGTCTCGGATGCCAGATGCGGAAGACATCGGTTAGGCGTCATTTTTATATATTGTTGGAAGTAGAGACTTTTACAGCGTGTGCCGGACGCGGAAGACGTCGGCTAGGCGTCATTGTTTTTATTTTAGACACTCATACGTAAAGTGACGCCTTGCGAATTTAAGAAGTCGGTGTGAAATTGATTTTATAGACTGGGCTATAAAATATTGATTATGCTTATATAGCATAAAAGGAGATTTAATATTCAGTAATAGCGACTCCTGTACTCTGGCGCATCGGGTCCTAAACCCTACGTCACCAAGAAATACAACCAATCGCTTATTTATTTGACCTACTGCAAGTAACTTATTATACTAACTCTATCCTCGAACAGTACCAATTACCATGCAGGTATATACGGAAAGCAACGAATTAGTAGCAGAGATAAACGTTACAGTACCTACCTAGTATATATCAATTTGGCTCAATTAAATATTATGGTACAAAGCTGGTGTTTAAGGAATACACAGAAAATTAATTTAAATTTATAAATCCACAGACATCAAAATAATCACTTATTATAGCAATGTATCAGATCATCAGACCAGACCAGATCCTATGTACGCGACAATGGTATGCAGTTGAACACTTTTTCAAACTGATTATCAAGTACAGGTAACCTAGGCCTACAAATGTTTTTCACGATATTGAGGTAATAATAGATAACAACGTTATATGGTAACTCTTAAGATTACAATTCAAACAGGATACTCTCTGCCTCACATTTATGTGACAGATATACGAATTCACACAGTTGCAGTTCAAGAGCGGATTCCAGAAATCACACAGGTGAAGAGCTTGGAGAAGATCACAGTTTATTTTTTCCGTTCGTTCCCTTACGCAGTTTGCAACCACCAGTGAAAGTATCCTGCATATTCACTTGGCACTGAAAATTACATTCTACAACTTGGGATCCCTGCACCCAAACTCGTCTTACTCTGCAGAGTCTTGTAATAATATGCTCATTAATCAAAACAACCTGCCTAGACGAGATGATGAATCAAAACAAACTGGCAGAGAGAGTGTGAGTGAGTGACTTAATAGTGCAAAATGGTGGTGCATGTCTGTATATATCCTAGGACTCAGTATGGGAGAAATGCACACTAACCTGTGGGGTATGATATGCCCATACCTGTCATCCTTCGAGAACCTAACCCCCAAAATACTCAGAACTAGGCCAAAATACCAGGAAACCAAACTGAAGTGTATCACCTCTGGTAATGAGCCATAAATACATAGTTATAAAGGTTACAGACATTAAATTAAAATTTGACTATCTGAGACTACAAGACACTAGTTGACTCGAAATACAATTCTGTACCTGAAAGAAAAAATGATTTAAGTCACACAAACATAATTTTTCAGTAGAGCAAGAAAATCTAAAACCAAAACACTTATTGTGACACAGTATTGTGAAATAAGAAAATTAGTAACAGCACGGGTGCTTTTGCCCGTTAAAAATATGCTTTACTTGATCTCAAAACCGCAGTTTCAGTTGTTAGAATAGTTTTATTATTATTCACTTGATATTTTTGTGACAGTGGACTTCCATCCTTTTCACTTTCCACTTTTGATTACTAGTTTAAAAACGCACCATCACATCACTTCTCCCTAAACAATGCAACAAACACTGAAATCAACAACAGAAAACACAAAACATGCTGTAGTGGTACAGCTTTCATTCTGTATGGGACGGCTGAAATTCCCACATAGTGGCCATACTGAAAGGGGCAAAACCTTTCATTGTCTAGTCTGTGTTCTGGTACCACAAACACCACCACAACTGCTTATACGTCTGCAGATAGACACGTGGTAAGTCCTTCAATTCACCCTTCCGTGTGCACCTCTAGAACACTTACCTCCAACCAAATATTGAAAAGGAAGGGAGGAAAAAAATTGACAGAAATTACCAATGCAAAATTTAGTGTAGTGTGTCTTTATACAGAAGAAAAATGACAAGCCATTTAGAGCAGTGGTTCCCAACCAGTGGTCTGCGAAAGCTTTGTGAGTGGTCCGCGATCTAAGATGTCACTCAAGTTATTTTTAATGAGCAGTGTCAGACCACTAAAGGCAGATAATATTCCCTGCAGGCCCAGAAACGAAAAATTATCAGAAGATGAGTAATAACGATAGGCCATTCGAAGGGGGAGGGGTAGTGTTTACAAACGTGAGTCTCAGATCAGTTGCCAGCAATCATCTTTGCAGTGTGGCAGTCCATTCTTTTTTGTGTTGTGTATTGTTCCCATGGCACCGAAGAGGAAATATGATAATGATTACATCAAATACGGATTCACCGCAATTGAAGTCAACAAAGAGGTGTGTAATCTGTGCCGTAGTTCTTAGTAATGAAGCATTAAAACCTGCAAAACTCGAACGTCATTTAAAAACAGTCCATCGTAACTTAAGCGATCATCCTCCCGAATAATTTGCAGGGAAATTAGAAAATTTGAAGAAAATGAAAATAGGGAAAACCGCTACAAGATTTGAATCATCTGAAAAAGTGCTTGCAGCTTCATTCGAAGTTTCACACTTAATTGTTAAAGCAAAAAAACCTCATACAATTGGGGAAACACTAGTAAAGCCATGCATGATAAAAGCTGTTGAACTAATTTTAGGTGAGGAGGCTACAAAAAAAAGTTCAAGAAATTCCGTTGTCAAACAACACTGTCAAGGCGCGGATCAATGAAATGTCAAACGACATAGAAGACCAGATAATTTGCAGCATAAAATCCTCCCCATATTTCAGTCTGCAGTGTGACGAAAGTACTGATATTTCTCAGTGTTGTCAGTTGCTGGTATTTGTTTGTTTTTTAGCCGAAGATAACACAATTAAGGAAGAGTTGTTATCCCATTAGTTGGAGGCAACAGCGAAAGGAAAAGATGTAATGAAAATAATCAGTGATTATTTTCAGAAGTATGATTTAGAATGGAAGGGACTCGCTGAATTTTGCACGGATGGAGCACCTGCAATGCTAGGATCACGTTCTGGCTTAGCAACATTGGTAAAAGAGAAAAACCCCTCCACATTAACGACACACAGTATTACTCATCGCCAAGCTTCAGCATCTAAAACTCTGCCGGAAAACCTTGCTAATACTATGAAACTGACAGTAAAAATGATGAACTCTGTAAAAAGTAGTGCGCTGAATACTTGTGTTTTCAAAAAATTGTGCACAAGCTTGGGTGCAGAGCATGAGACTACTATTTCATATGGAAGTTTGTTGGCTTTCCAAGGGTAACATGTTAGGACGTCTGAATAAGTTACGAAAAGAGTTGAAAGTGTTTTTCATTGATAGGAAAATAGATTTGCTGCAGCTTTAAAGTGACCCGAAATTTGAAATACAACTGACCTATCTTGTGGATATTTTTGACCATTTAAACCCTCTAAATTTGCAGCTTCAAGGTTCTGGGAGCGAAACGTTGCAAGGTGTTTCCAATATGATTGTGTTTGAAGACAAACTTTGTGCATGTCTGTGAAAAATAGAACCGTGGACTGGCAAAGTCCAGGATAAAAACTTTTCAGCATTTCCGACTCTGAAAACACTTGTTGACAACAATAACTACGAGACTGCTGGTACAGATTAAACAAAGTAAGCCTACAGAAATATTGAGTGCTCTATGATATGCGCTCGAAAGATGTAAAATGTTGTATATTTAGTACTAATGTTTTGTATAACTGTAATGTACCCATGTGATTTTAGTTTTACTAAAGTTTCAAAGAATTTCATCTGGTTTTTATATTACATTTTAGGATTTTGTGCATTTCTTTTAGGAAATATATAAATAAAATAGACTAAAGAAAACTCTGTCATTTAAATACTGCCAATGGCTACATGTCGACGATGGCTAGAAAAAGCAGTGGTATTGTAAACACTAGTCTAAATACTTAAGATGTTAGCCACGCTACTACTGTCATGATAGCTCTGTCGTGTTGGTTTCGTCGGGTTATTGTGATCCCAGCATTAGACTAAATCCAAGCAGCACTTTATGCCTGTAATAGGTTTGCGGACATTACAGTATCCTGTAAAAATAAATCTCCAATATAACTGCCTATTTTTAAACTTAGTCATATTTACCACAGCCCCCCCCCCCCCCCCAAATGAAAAGGAACTAGAATACATTGATTTCTGAAAAAAAGGAAAAAAAAATGCTGTCTGGCATAATACCAATAGATTTTAATGCGAGTATATTGTTTAAAACATAAAATGTAAATTGCTATACATTAACTTAATATTAGTTTTGTAAAAGAAAGGAACAGGCCGCTAAGCTATCAATCAGTATGTACAAAAGACAGAAGCACAAGTACTAACGTTTTTGTACTTGATAGATACACACAAAAATAGGACGACACATAATCGCAGAAGCGCGTATAGCGATCTTTCGCTGCTTGGAGCAGCTTCCTTGGGCGAAGAGACATGGCTGACTGCGGTGTGTCTGCCGATGCACCTAGCAGCTGATATGAGGTGGGAGATTCGAAAGTGTCAAGTAGAAGAGGACGTGTAGAGGTTAATGAGGAGATACGAGTGCAATGGTTGTGGGAAGCTGACTGACTGGGGATGTTATCTTATATTGAGACCTGGTGGTTGCCTGGATTTAGTGATATACTGATGAGCTAGTTCCCATTATCTGGGTTCAGAGCTATTGCTTGTAGGTGGCAGGGCCCTCACTACTCTAGTGCTGTAGCATGAGTCAAAATCCTCGTTATGGGCTTAATTTGACAATTTTCATATCCCTGGTCACAGTGACTAATTATGGGATCAAAGGAAGGCAAATAAATAAATAAAAAATAATGTAACACAATATTGTTTGTCTATTTACGTAGCCTATCTCACTTTTCTTCATAAACCAGCATAAAAATTGCACTGAAAGTACTTAACTGTAGTTGAAATTCTTACCTGCTGATAATGAGAGGCTCCACAAGATAAACAATAGTGTTACAGTATGCCTTAGCAGTGCTGGGTAGCTTGTCGCACAACTTCAGTGACGTATTGTAAATCGTGTCGTTGTGGATGACAGCTAACTGGCTCATGATGCCAGATATGACAGTACATGCTGGGAACAAATAGAAACCAGGAGTATGTGAAACAAAAAAAATATCACAACTGTCCCCAACACCATCTAAACAATATCTTTAATATAATTTAATGTAGCATATTTCCCATTATCCATTTTATTTTTCTATAAATATTTTACTATATCACCATAACTAATGAACCATAAACAAGTGTTATTTGACCTAGTGGGGTAACTTTGCCCCACCCAAAATTTTGATCTTTATGTCGTTTTGCAAAGAAAGTTTTAAATGTTAACTGTATGTTCAAAAGAAATTATTTCAAACACTAGTTTCCAATTATCTACTCATTTACCACAAGACCTCAACATTAACATTCTCACTGGTCAAAGTAACAGCCTTGCTGGGAAGGGTGTTAAGGGACACAGACAAAAAAGTGAAAGAAAAGGGATACAAAACAATGGTGAGGCCCATTTTGGAGTATGCGGCGGCAGTCTGGGACCCGTACGTGGGAAGGGAGGTGGTAGAGATGGAGAAGGTGCAGAGAAGGGCTGCCAGGTGAGTCACAAATAAATGGAGGACACAGGGGGGAGAGAGAGGAGGATTTCAGACCATCAGTAATGGTGAGAGGACTGGGGTGGGGCACACTGCAGGAGAGGAAAGAGAGTGGAGCGGCTGGTAAGGTTGTTTAAGGTGGTGAGGGGGTTGGTGGGCACAACTGGGTGACAAGATACAGAGAGGTTTATTCAGGGGAAGGGGTGTTCATGAGTGGAAGATACAGAGGGTGGGGAAGAGGACAGAGAGATGAAAAAACACTATGATGGTGAGAACTGTAAAGAATTGGAACGAGATGGCGAGGGATGTGGTTAAGGTCACGGGAGCGAAGGAGCTAAGGAAAAAGTTAATGGAGTCGGAAAATTAAGAAGTCGGTTAACCAAATCCTTGCCACAGGGCTGAGGCCCAATTAGAAAAGAAGAAAAAATTTAATTTAAAAAATAATTAAAACACCGAAAATGTGGCTCGGCAGCCGACAGAAAAGTACCTCAGGGAGAAAGGTGACAATTTGCGTAGACACCAGGTGACCCCGGTTTAAGGTAACGTACAAAGTACATCAATAAAAAGGTTTATTTCTTACAATTTATTTGTGTTCAGGCACAATAAATATTAAGAATCTCTACTAATGTGTGCCGACCCAACCAACCATTGATTTTAGAGAAAATTTTATTAGTGAAAAATGTTTCTATAAACTTTAGAAGTAGTCCTACATAAAAAAATTGTTAAGGTACAATATTTTAGGTTAGATTAAATTAAGTTAGGTAACCTAACAAATGTTATTTAGGCCGTGTCACAATTCACACAGTGTGTGCTCTCTCGCGAACACGTCATATTGACGTCAGAGAGAGTGCTGTCTGGTCGTCTCAACTTGTTGGCGAAAGAGCGAGAGAACGAAACAGTTCATTCGCTGCACTCTCTCGTTCTCTCTGGCGCATACCATCTTGATTACAACTATGGTTTGAGGTTATTGAAGAAATGTGTGTCACATATTGTAAATATATAAATATCTATAGCCTACATAAATTAATATTTCCAATGAACAGTTAATTATGGCGAGAAATTATATAAACATTTTCTGCCCTAATAAACGTTTAAGGGCGCGGTTCAGATATTCCGGTGTTTTGAGGACTTTAAAACTACATTAAATGAATAACTTTGTAATCGCAGAAATTTGTGAATTTTTTTATGTAAAGAATAGACTTGGTTCTAGCGGCAAATACTAACAGAACTGTAATATAAATGCGTATACCAAGAAAAAACTCGAACTGACTATAACTAATAATTTTTCATTATAGCATTTGTATTTTAACTACAGATTTTATGAAAATATAGTTATCGAAATTATTCTGCTGTTGTTTCATTCCCAAA
>PNEQ01001742.1:0-22793 GCA_003012365.1 Medauroidea extradentata | reverse complement strand
AGGCGCTACGCCACTCGCGTGTCTGGTTACCAGGGGAGAGAGAAGAGGACAATACAACCTCCCCGTCTGACTGTCTCTCCACGACTGAATGCCTCCCGCAGTGGTATGGGATTATATACAGGCCAGCGGAGTGGTGGGGAGCATTGCTTCGATGCCCTTCACCATATTTTAACAACATAAAACCCAAATGCAAGAATGATGATTTTCGACTTAAATACACAATATACAAAATTACGGCCTCACTTATAAAACGTTATTTGCGGCTTGAAATACGACGCTGTTAAGTTTAAAATTGTTATTTGAATTGCCTACAAATATATTTTATGTGTTTATAACTTATATTAATAAAATTTACACACATGTTACCTTTGCATCGTTTTTATACAAACTCGAGAGTGCATTATCCTAATTGGAGAGAGCGAGAGAGCTCTCGCTCGTGGTAATGCGAAAGAGTGCTTTTTCCAGAGAGTACTTTTTAAATTGGGACACGCCCTTACTTATTACTACTTCTAACGTCTCTTTTTTTTTTTTTTTTAATTTAATTTAATTTTTCTTCTTGCAATTGGGCCTCAGCCATGTGGCAAGGATTTGCTTAACCTACCTCTTCTCAATTTTTCGACCCCATCAACCTTTTCCTAAACTCCCTCGCTCCCTTCACCACAATCACCTCCCTCGCCAATTCATTCCAATCCTTCACCGTTCTCACCATCATAGTGCTTTTTCCTCTCTCTGTCCTCTAATAGTCCTATGTAAAATTTTCTTGTTAGCTAAGTTGGGTTAGATAACCTAACCTGACCTAACTTAATGTTAGGTTAGGTTAACAACTTACGTACTCCTGTTTCTTGGTAGACCGGAGATATATGTAAAATAATTGTACTACTTGAATTGTATATATGTATATAACTTCTCTGGCAAGTCCTATCCTACTTGTACTACCTTTCTACTTATTGTAGTCGACAGGACAATAAAAAATTTAATTGCACCTAAAATAACCTAACTTAACCACCTCATCAATAATTTTTACGTAGGATTACTTCTTAAGTCTATAAACACAAAACCAATAGTTTGGCCGGTACACAATGAGTAGCGATTCTTAATACTTAACAAAAACAAAATGCACTAAAATAACAATTCCAAGAAATTTAATAAAACCTTCATACACGATGTAAAATTGATTAAAATATTTTTACCTGCACATCCTAATCCTCCGTTTATTCCTCTACAATGTACATACTTTGCTGCTGTCAAAATACTAATAATAACTAGTAACTTCATTATCAAACAAAACTAAAAATATTTAACTTAAATTACATTTCACACACCACATGACTACAGTCGATAAAAAAAATTACTGTAATTACAGGAGTATCTTATATAAGTTTAAAATTGCCCACGGCAAAACATAAGCTGCTCCGTTACATAACATCACCGTTTTTGTTGTTATTTACTAGTTTAAAAACCGTGGACAAAATTCTATATCTTAGATATCGAAAAGTGGTTGTGTACACTTCATGGGTCAACACTAATCAAGCGCAATATATAGACACTAAAGTACTCTGAAATTATAAAAAGAACAAAATGTGGACATTTTGGAAGCTAGCTAGCTGATAAATGAGGATATCCCGAGACCAGCAGTTCAAGGTGTCGTTTCAGTGAAATTTGTGTGATGCATAAAATACCATGCATTCCCATAACAGGCTAACCTTGGAACAGCAAGGGGGGTCAGTACCATGTTCCAGACAAAGATTTTTATTTAATTTTCTCTCCCGACAAGGCACGGATATTAATTTCTCAAACATTATTCTACTTTATCATGTGGCTAATGACCAGTAAAATTTTCAGTATATTATATTAACGATGTACAGCACTCCATCCTAATGGACACTGCCACATCATACAAAAATTTTTTTGCTCACGTTCAGTATGTCCAACTACAGCAAATTTCACTGTGTAAACAGTTGATTCAACTTGCAATAGTGTCCCAGGAGATCTGCCTACGGGACTAACATAATTACCCTCTGCATTCTCGACATTTAGACAGTCGTCATAGTGTCCGACGAACTTCATGCAAATGTCATCATGAGTTTACAGTAATTAATACAACAGAGTACAACAGTGGAACCACGCGGAATCCATTAATTCCGACTGACGGAACAGAGGACGGCGTTCACCGTGCAAGAGCAATAACCAGAGACGATTCAGGGGATCCACCTGGATGACCTGGACCATGGCGTAGGTATATATTGAACACCATGGCGTTCCAGAGCCAGCTCAAAGATCGCAGAGACATCTTCGCCGAGACTGATCCCTCTGCCGGATGACAGCGGCCGAGCCCATGACTGAATTGGTGCATGACAATTCTATCTACTGCCCTGTATGGTGCAACCTACTGCACCAAGCTAAGATTTTCTATGAACATATCCAAGAGATACTCACTGATAGCATCATCGAGCCATATTACAGCTGCTAGAATTCAGCAATTACTTTTGCTCCAAAGAAAGACAGTATCTTACCTTTTTGTGCCGATTTCCCCGAGAAGAAGGTATGTAAATAATGTACACATATACAACATTCCTCAGTCACACAACATTTTGATGTGCACCACTATCACACGCATAGCCCAGCTCGATGCATCATCCAACCAGCACCAGCATGACAAATTCATCCCCTGGCTGCACTGATCACATAAACCCAGGCCGATAAAGGAATACAGTGTTTCCAAGAGACACCGATGTATGCCGCTCGCAGCGTCTCGAGGACCGTCGTAAGTAAGACATATGTAAAACAACCCGGCACATGAGCATAGGGCAACACATGAAAAACTGAGGGAAATCCACAAGAGAGGGGGCGAATCATAACCACTCAAATTAAATGGAAATAAATATACATGTTTTGTGAATGTGTGTAAAGGCTTCGGCCAGAATGCAATACGCGAACTGTAACCTTTTTGCAATAGTTATAATATTTTTTATCCTGTATCATGTATAACACAACATACATCCCCACTGTGGCGAGGCAAATAGTCTAGCCTAAGTACCATCTGTTGTGCTCTTTAAACATAACATAATTATGTAATTCTAGTGTTTTATACATCGTAGGCACGGTCGTCTATCTATAAAGTATTTTTCTTGACACCCTTGTTGTTTGGCTGCAGTTCGCCAAGTTACCGAGTGTGTTGCAGATCTTTGGCGCTGCAATCAGGGCGGTCTGGCTCAAACTCCGCCCATTTTTTTTTTCCAATGTTCACATCAAAAAGTAAATAAAGATTGATTGATTGGTTTTGTATTTAATTATTTACATTCAGTTGATCCCAAGTCTGCCAAAATGGCAATATGATATGGAACAAGTCAAAAACAATCCAACTAATGAAATACATGGAGCCATGGTTTAGGATTTTGAGACAAGGAAGTATTTCATAAATTAATAAAAAATGTGTTTGATAAATTGTTTATAATGTTGACGTGTCGGTGGCAAAGCCAAAGGGGAAAGTAGGTGCCTCAGTGCCATTACCAGGGCACTAAGCGAGTGTCGGGCTCTCCATCCCAACTTTCCGTGGGCTGCCGGCTGCTGCTGGGGCAGGTCTACCATCCGGGTGGCTGCGTCCCTTTGAGTCCTCCACATCCTTGGTTGAGGTGGGTGTTGAACCCACAAGGTGCTGGTTTTAACAGGAAGGGTCTAGCTCCCCGAAATAAACGGGCGAAGCAACGCTCGAAATAACACAAAACGTATGTCTGGACTCAGTTTATTGTTCCCGAAAACGTAAAAACACTCGCGTACGTGAAGCGGATCCCCCTCTCGACGCCTGGGGTGGCGAATACCGTGAACCGCGGTACTGCACGACTATAACACTAAAGTGAACATAAATCCTCGGGCGAACTGTGAGTCTACGAGGTTAGGGCGGCACTGCTCCTGGGTACGTCACTTGGCTGGATTACGTAAAGTTCCGTACTAAATATAATTAATGAAGTTACTATTGTCCTTACACAATGGATGCAGTACGACTCGAAGATCCAGGAACCGCAGCGACGCGTGGCCATCGTCACTCACGCCCGGAACAAGACTGACTTCAACATGGCGTCCTCCCTCACACATGGCGAGAAAGGGCACGGAAAAATTACCGCTCTCCGCTTCCATGCATGGGAGTTAAATAGCAAATACACAAAACACTATTATGTTGACACAATAACTATTGATGCTATTACATTGTCTTTAAAAAAAGGGCACTGATTTATTTACATAAAAAGGCTGATTTCTGTAGGGAAATTTATTAAAATGGCCTTCCGCACCGGTTATCTTGTTAACCTGTCTCTCAAAGTTCAGGCTGGCCTTAATTCACATAACACTTTGTTAGTTGCAGTACAGGAGATTATATATTGGGTTATTTTGAATTTACACACAAACACTTGGCGCGCTGCGCGTCCGTTATCGCTCCATGCAGTTATCACCCTGAGTCACTGTGGCGACTCGGGCGAACCTCTCCTTGATACTTTCAGGTGATTTCCTAACTTCGCTATTTCCTGTGTCTCGCGACAAAGTTGGTGTTATTAGGGTCGTTGACCCTTCCGAAATGTGGCTACACTCATCCCATATGTTCCCAATGTCACACAGTCTGTTTCCGTACCTTGGTGTTTCGGGAATTGAACACGTTGTGTACAGCAATTGCTCAATGCCCACAGAAACGACCAATGCCCGGGCTCCTCGATGGGTGCTACATGTGTGTGTGTTGACTGAGCGTGGTTTTGTGGTGGCTCCTTTTACTTCCTTTTGTCCTGTAGTATTACCTACGTGGCGATATTAAGATAGCCCTCCAGTTGTCGCTGTCGGTCGGCTTACTGAGTTGTGTGTGTTCCTATATCTGGCGTGTTAATACCATTACTGTGGCACCGCAGCGATGCGCCAATGGTCACTGATAGATGCATGTGTGTCAGCCCACTGCAAACGCCCCCCATTGGGAGACTGTTGCGCAGAGTGTGTGCCTACATGCATCAAGAAGCTGGCTTTGGTGTGCAACGCACGTGCAGAAAATATTAGGGGTGGTTGTGGATCTGCACCTGTTGCTATTCTGTGTGCAGCACGCCTGCCATGGCAACCTTGTTGCTGACGGGCTGGGGGTCTCCTGGGGTTGCTCGCACAACACTGGCATAACTGGAGATGATAACGAGGGCGCTTGGAGCGGCGAGGTGACGCGTTATCGCCCACGTCCTCGGCTTCCTGGTTGTCTGCCATTGTGTGAGGTGACTGTTCGTGGGGTCAGCGCCGAGAAGGTGTATGGTTACCTTGTACACCCGCCGGCGTTGCCAGGCCTGTTGCACCCCCTCCCTCGTTTGCTGTTTCGTCTGGAGTGGGGCGTGATTCTCATACCACTGCAGTATCATCGGGTCCAGTCTCTGTCTCCGTGGTACCTGCTGCAGTTTTCTGGTTGTCCATTACGTTAGTCGTCGCTATTTCAATGTTCTCTAGTAGGCTCATGTCTTGTTTTCCGTTGGGTTCCCTTTTTGATGGCCGCTCACTCAGTTCCCCTTCAGTTAGCAAGACAGGGATACTGTGGGTTGTTTCCTTTTGTCCAGATGTGTCTTCGATATCCAGCGTCGCATGTGGTCTCCGGGGTTACCCTACCGCAGACTGCCCCGCATTGGCATGCGCTTCTGTAATGTCTGGGCTCTGTGCGTGCCGCAAGTCGTCCCTGTGGATTTTTTTCATGCGACGTGGACCTGTTTTTACCTTATATGTGGATGGACTTAGTACTTTCTTGATTTCGTGTGGGCCACTCCATTTTTGCGCTCGTCCTGCGCAACAATTTTTCTCGGCTGATGATATCTGATGTTTGTGCACAAACATCTTTTGTCCTATCTGTAACATCTCTGGTTGTCGAGTGGTGGTGGGTACCCATTTCCCAATGTACCATTCTTGATTTTCTCGCGCTCGTGCAATTTCGTGACGTCGTCGTTCCTTGTGCCTCACGCCGGTTTCTGGTGTTGTGTTTATGGCTGCCTGCGGGCAATTGAACTCCCCCGGAAGGGGTTCTTCTCGCCCTTGTAATAATTCTGCTGGTGAGTAACCCGTCGCGTCATTCGTTCGCCGTCTCGGTGTAAACAAAGCCTGTGGCAACTGTTTGGCCAATTTGGTGTGGTCCTTGCCCACACGGAGGTGAAGCTGTACTTTGAGCTCCTGATTTCTGCGCTCCGTGGGGTTTGCTCTTGGGTGGTACACTGGTGTGTTGTGGGTGGTTACGCCCCATTTGCCACAGAGATCTCACTACTTGCGCCCACTGAATTGGGTCCCGTTGTCCGACAGGACGACTCGGAGGTAACCCCACCTAGGGAAAAACTCGCTCTCCAGTACTGCGGCGATATTGACAAATCTTGCATTTCCTACCGCATATGCTTCTACCCCCCGGGAGAAAAGGTCGGTGGTAACAACAATAAATCGTTTACCGCGTGTTGTCCTTCGGTAAGGGCCCATTACGTCTAAGGCAATGGTATTGAAAGGCTCCGTCGGGACTCTGGCCTGTTGTTGTTGAACAACATCCCGTCTTCTAGCCTTGTAGTGATTGCAAGACATACACTTCCGAACATATTCTCTCGCCGCGCATGCTACGCCAGGCCAGTGGAAGTGGCGCTTTACATTGCGCGTCGTCTGCTTGGCACCTGGGTGTCCAGCATGCGTGCTGTCATGCATGACTGCTAGTACTTCTGCCCTGCATGAGATTGGTACATATAGTTTCCAGCTGCCATTTTGTATTTCCACACGTACCTCCAGCCTATCATCTACCACGCGCCACGGTTCTATGAATTGTTGCGCGCACTGTTCTCGCTTAACCAACATGTCAGGCGCTGTTTGTTGGGCAGTGATAATGTCCTGACAGAGTTGGTCAATGTTCCTTGTGTCCTTGACTGTGATGTTAGCGCAAGTCACTGTATCTGTCACACCCTCTTGTGTCGATGGTTGTGATAGCACCTCCTCCCATGCTTCCTCGTCGCGTGCCAGTGTGTTTTGGTCGGGTGACCTTGAGAGGGCGTCCGCGAGCTGGTTCTCCATGCGGGGGACATGTTCGACAAGAAAGTCGAAGGACTGTAACAGTAGGGACCACTGGGTAAGCTTACTACGTGTTTCTTGAGTGCTGTGAAGCCAGACGAAGCATCTGTTGTCCGTTCGTAGTGTAAACCGCTGGTACTCTAAGTACGGCCTGTACCTCTTGAACGCCTACACTACCGCTGGACTCTCCCTCTCATTTACATCGTACTTCCTCTCTACAGGTCCTAATTTGTGCTACTGTAATCTAGTACGCGGCGTTCGCCATTTCTGCCTAGTTGAAATAGTACCGCTCCGATGCTCTGAGAGTGGACCAGACCGACAACCTGACAAACCCAAAATCCACGCAATGTGCCCACAACCTATTATATTTAAATAAGAATAGTGAGTAATGTAATATATCAAAAGCTTTATGTGTGTTATTGTAATAAGCAGTGCCAGCTCGGACTTAGACAGTCAGGTTAACAAGCCAATTGGAGAGGAAGGCACATGTAAATTAATTTCCCTCAGTATATTTATTTACTAAATTTCAGCAAATTCAATTATGTTAAGGTCTCTAACGGCTTACATGTCTCTCATGTAATTTTTATAGTGTCTTTGAATGTACTCAGCTTCAATACAACATGCTTAAAGCAGCCCCATGCATAGTTTTGGCGGGCGCTCTCAGCTACCTAGCGAGAGCGGGCGCCATTTTCCCTCAGTCTTGTCTCGGGCGTGTAGGGGGTAGGACATGTAACTCGCCCCTTCTGGACCAGCATAAATCTGAAATTAAATCTATTCATGTGAGTGAGTTATTTGGCTATGGTTATTTCATGGCCCTTCGGGAGCTAGTCCCACCAACCAGCCACTTTACAGCTCTACATCAACACATCTCGAGGAGACAGAGGGGACTTGCCACATGGGCGGTAGACCTACGACCGTCACCAGCAGCAGCTGGCACTCTCCAGGGCGTAAGACGTCTCTCCTCCCCCCCCCCTTTTTTGCACTTGCCACAAACACGTCACATTGGAAAAAAGTGGGAGGGAAGTGGGTGGAGTTTGAGCCTGACTGCCCTGGTTGCAGCGGCAAAGACGCACAACACTCTCGATGACTTAGTGAACTGCAGCCAAACAACAATTGGGAGTTGAGTTCCCAGGCGAGTATCCAGACCTGTTCTTCTACGGCCGTGGTCGTCGGTAGCGTATTTGTCAGTTTCTAGCAAGTTCTATAAACACTGAAAGTCACTTCATATATTAAAACAGTTTTACAAGAATGTGTGTGAAAAATCTAAACTAAAAATATAAATAGATCAAATTAGATTTTAAAAATTAAATTTTCGGCCAACACCTGTACAAGGCAATTTATATGTAATATAATCCTGTGCTGGCCCTTCCTTATGTCATGTAAAAGCCTATATTTATATTTTAATGTCTGATGCGAGGGACGGCACTCTGCTCTCATGATTCGCCAAAGTTCTGGTAATCGACGTGATGTAGGGGATATTCCGTTCTTAGCTCTGCCCAAGGCAACTCATCCTTTGTGCCAATAATTTCACTGCAATAGTAACGTTTGTGTTCCAAAGTAGTGCTGAAACAACTGTACTACACACTCCCATGGGTTTATAACAATTACACTTCTAATATTTTGTATGGCCTAATGCCCTTTGTTCTGTGCTGTCTACCTAACAGGTATAGGGTGGAGCTATCTTAAGTAACATCATATGAACGTGCTTCACATACAGCTATATTATTAATAATAACACCTCAAACCCAATTGTGTGTATTTATATATTGGTATGCCCATTTCGCGATTGAGGTAAGACAATTCAGCTCTTCCGACTCTTCCACCTAAACAGTCATACAGAAGTTGAGCTCACTAAGCCAGCAGAAATGTCTCTGCCCAGAATTACGCTCATGTGAGTCGAAAATCTCGCTGGAGTCAGTGGAGAGTTATGTCCAGACAGCTGTAGCTGTGAAACTGGGTGTGCAACATCTCATCTGCAGACAAGGCATTCCAACAAGCAACAGAACAGTTCCCCTTCCTAGCAAGTGCCATACAGAGCGTGGACACATCATGCCCCATCAGCCGACTGCGATGTTGCCCTCGCACCAATGAAGTGCCTCAGTCAATTACAGCTGCCCTAAAAAGTACCTCACCTGCCCTGTGCCAAATTTTCACTGACATCGAGACTGCCATATCAGGAAACAACAACAAAGAGACCGGCTAGGAAACTTCTAGTGAAGGGAAACATCCCTGATGCTATATTCCTAGCTATTTATGAAAGCCATCTGGATGTGAGCCATTACACTAACAATGGGCTTTCTCGGCACCATGATTGGGGATTGGGACAAGTAACGTTCTGCTCTGCATACCAGTGGCGGTCAACGATCAAACCACCACTGCCCTGGTTGACACTGCAGTGATTGACATGTCCATCCCGTTCGACCTCGTCTTTCCAGATATGTTCCAGGGCAACAATGGCTAACTCTGACTGGATCCCCACGATGAGCTCCAGTGTCTGGTTTAAGGGGGCTACTGGGCTGAAGGGCCCCGCCCCCAAAATCGCGTTCAACATTATGTAGCCTAAGTATGTCCAGTCGCTTCAAGGAAACTGAAGTTTAGTTCCATGATGACCCAAGTACATTTAATGTATCCTACTCCTATGTGTGTAAATTTTAATGCTCTGTAAGAGTAAACAACCCCACTTTTGAGATGGCTGTTATTTTTTTACAATCCATAAAGTCATTTAAGGCTCCCCACCCCCCAAATGTAATTCTAAATCCGCCACTGATGAGATCACCACAACCAACGGGACTATACACCTAGCCGTTGGAGTCTGTTACCAAGTGTCACATACAGTGGTGATAGGGGTGGACAATCTACGAGACCCAGTAGTGCTAGGGCAACCATGGCTACAGGCCCAGGAGGCCATTATCTATGTCACTGCCTGCAGCCTCTAGGTGAGTACAAGTGTATTAAAACACCGTCTACGATGTCAACCTGGCTGACTGACTCTTCTGTATACCTATCCGACTTTTTAACCTCGACTACAAGGTGCTGGAGCAGTACCAAGCTGCCACGCAGGACATCTTGACCAAGCGAGCCAAGGTATTTGCTGTTTTTACATTTACTACACACCTCCACAGTAGCAGAGCACCCGATTACGACACCTGAGCACGAACTGATCTACACTGGACCGAGGAACTAGTCTCACAAAACCATGTGTTATACATGAACAGGTTGACAAGATGCTACGAAAAGGTGTCGTAGGACCTCTCACAGCCGTTACAACATCCTGTTGTTCTGGTTCCCAAGAATGATGGCATGGTCTGGAATTGCTTGCCATCCACCATCTGTTCGTCGAACACCAAAGGTGCCACCTTAGCTGCACAGCTGTTTACTTCCTGGCTCCCATGGTGTGTGAAGGGAAATAAGGCATCCATGCAACTTACGTAAGATCACCAAGAGTACTGTTCCAGCGAAGCGAAAACAATTACAAAGGTTCATGGGATTAGTCAACTGGCTAAGTTACTTCATGCCCTATTTCTCCATCATGGCTGCCCTGTTGGCTAACCTATTGTTGATGCAATGAAGGTACCATGACCCTCCAGAGATGCAAGATGCCTTCGACGAGCTGAAGTACCATTTCATTAGGTGTCATGCCATGTCCCAAGCTGGCCCTGAGAGACATCTCTACATCTAGACAGTGGCCAATGAAGCAGGAGTTGGAAATTTTCTGTACCAGCTTGCCGATGATGGGTCATGCCTAGTCATCTGCTGTGGTATGGCCAAGTTCGGGTACACAGAGCACAGCTACCACTGCAAAGAACAGACGTGCCTAAATGAGGTATGGACACTACATCGCTACCGACCTCATCTTCAGGACCCATTATTCACCTTGAGAACAGACAGCAAGTGCCTGACATAGTGAACTCGATGCAGGGGAGACAAAGCAAACTTATCATGTGGGCATTTTCACTCCAAATACTTTATTTAAGCACAGAGTACATGACTGGTGAGTTGATCCATCTACCAGACTGGCTATGTCCAGATATCCTAAACCTGCTAATATCCTGTCGGATGGCAAGAACCTCGAGACCCTTATACCACCTGAAAAATTTCGACAGGAGCTATCCTTCGACCCTGCTACTCACCCAGCCACCTTATAAGAGATAATCTTGAGGACCGACCTCGACATTTGGGTCAACGTGAACAACCAAGTCACAGCAGCCCACAAGACGGCTGTTTGAGAACGTCATCCAAGTCTAGATGATGTGTCTGAACACTGCTTAGATGTTCGTGTTGTGTCAACACAGCAACAGAGAAATCACCAGCTGTCTTGGTCCAGGGGTACAACCTTCCACTCCTCTGCGAGTGGGCACAAGCAGACATCTGCTGCCAAACCAAGCCTGAAAATCCAGCATGAAATACCAGGATACTTGCTGCCATGACGAGCAGGTAAGTGCCATGCAACCTCATGGTTCCAGCCCAAATTATACTGGATGCATACTCAGGTGGCTACACCTGGCCCAGAGATTCCTGTGGGTCATGCAACAATGGCCGGGGAGGCGCACTCTCCTGTTACACCTCAATGCAGACAGCATGGCCCGAGGTGCGGCTGTCGGTGCACCGATGCTGATGCACATAGTGGCCAATGGTTGAACTGATATGAGGCGGGATATTCAAAAGTGTCATGTAGAAGAGGATGTGTACTGGTTTATGAGGAAATGCGAGTGAAATAGTTGTGGGAGGCTGACTAACTCGGGATGTTATCTTATATTGAGACCTGGTAGTTGCCTGGATTTCGTAATGTACTGATGAGCTAGTTCTCTTCGTCTGAGTTCAGAGCTGTTGCTTATAGGTGGCAGGGCCCTCACCACTCTAGTGCTGTAGCAAGATTCGAAGTCCTTGTTATGGTGGGCTGCATGGGCAGCAACTGGTTTTTCCTGTATGTTGGAGTCTGCAATGTAGCCATTCATTCACTGTCTGAGAGTGTTGGTGTCGAGGCCAATATATTCAGCATCACAGTGTTTACATTGTAGATGGTAGATTAAGTTTTTGGTAGCACAGCTGCAACTGCCTTGGCAGGGGTAAGTGTGATTCGTTAGCCTCCTGTTGAATGATGTAGAGGGCTGGTGGATGGCACAGGAAACACAGCGTGGGCTACTGTAGGGATGGGAACCTTTGAGAATAGTTGTTGTGTTGGTAGCTGTAGAAGGTGGGAATCTGAGGTGTACTAGTTTGTTGTGTATGTTGGGTGGTGGTCTGAAAACCAACCAACGTGGTTTGGAAAGGTTTTCAGTTTGTGATGAGGACGACAAGATTTTGTAGCCTGAATTAAGAATGGGTCGGAGTTTGCCTAGGCATTGGTACCACCAAAGAAATGTCAATATTTTTGGCATGGGTAATGTTGCTGGGATTGGAGGTGGCTCATTGGAGTTGTTTCTGGACCAGGAGTTCAGGGTTGCCTCTATCTGTGAAAGCTTTGGCTATCTGTTGGCACTGTTTTTTAAGATCACTGCGAGTTGAACATATGCAATTGGCTCTGGTGGCAAGGCTGTAAGGTAGTGACACTTTGGCATAGTATGGGTGATAGTTGTTGAAATGAAGGTATTGAAAGTTTTTTGTTGGTTTTGTGTGTACAGAGGTTTGAATGATGCTGTCAAGTAGTGCCAGCTTGACATCCAGGAAAACTACATGTGTTTTGGAGAATGACCGGTGAAGGTTAAGTGAACTGTGGGTAATCAAGCTGTTTAGGAAATAAATTAGCTGACCTGTTGAGGTCCATATCATGAAGATGTTATCGATGTATCTCATCCAGTAGTACGGTAGATTGGGCTGATGACTGAGGAAGTTGTCCTCTAGTCTGCCCGTTAAGAAGTTGGCATAGGAGGGAGCCATGTGGGAGCCCATGGTGGTGCCCTTGATCTGGAGGTAGTGCTGCCTAAGTACACGTGTTCCTCCATGCTAGTATTATTTCCTAAATGCACAGAATACCTTAAACATATTGTAGGTCTGGCCAATTACGACGAAAATATACTTTTTTCCATTGTTGCTCGAATGCCAGTTTGAACACTTGACTGACACCACAAAGTGTTATTTACATACATACATAACTATTCTTGCCATGCACTCACTGTCCTGGCCCAGGCCAGCAAATATCCACACCCACAATATCTCTACTCAACACTCGTAAAAATACACATTATGAAAGTGTCTAGAATTATCTCTGTCCTAATTATTGTTGTATCGGTAGCCAACCTAAATTTGGAACAGAAGTTTATTACCGTTGAACCCCGTGGAAGAATAGGGTAGCCTTCCCTTTCTTAGGCACTGACTTTTCCACTCCCTAGTAACAATTTGCTCAGAGAGCCCAAAACAAACATCCCACTACCACCGTGAGGGTCAGCAGAAACTTCATTAGGGAAGAGAAATTAGACACAATGTCTTCCACTTAGTTTGTGTAGACCATTGTAATGTGGCCGCCGTTACATGAAATACAATCCCGTGGTAGGCGAATCATCTATCATCGTTGGCAATGAGCGCAAGGAGGAGTGAGTTACTGGGACTCAGCTGAGTGTGCAAGCGCGTAGGCGATGTGGTCACTGTGAGAATCCTAAAGAGGCTGATTACCGGTGAAAGGGCGCCAGCTTGTTAATGATGTTATTGCCAGAACGAGCACGGGACTCATGCTTGTTTGTCGGGAGGTGGTCGACGCCGTGGCCTAGCTCTTCACGCACTCCATATTGTGATGGTGAACTTACGACGAGAGAAGCAAGAGTTTTAACACGTGGACGAAAACATGGGGGCAGAGTGGGGGGACCAGAGGCTGTAAGTCACCTCGGACGCTGAGTCTTCACTGACGTCATGATACACTATTACTTGAGACTTCCGAGACTTGTTTAAGTGAGATTCACACCTGTAATACACTAAGCATACCTGATAGGATGAACTAGTTGTATGGAGCAGGTCAGATTCCTGAAATGAATTACACATAACTCAATTGACTCTACTATATTTCGGCATGAAGATACATGCAAAATAACACCGCTTGCAGTGAGCATGAATGGGCCTGACTCTATAGCCGGTCAGTAGCTGAAGCTAACAAATGCCTGGCGGTGTGGAAAAACACATTGTTGTGAAATTAAGCTCGGCGAGCGGCATTCGACCGAGGGCGAGTATGCGAGGGGAGAAAATAACGAAACTGTTCCAGAGAATTACGTTACCTACTGGAGTGAATGATGGTTGTTCGACGAAAATTGGAGTCACCAGTGCTGCCAAAGCAAACTGCACCTTATGTTCGTCCACGCATGGCTCGACTGACTCGACGTGCTTGTGCACGGCCCCAGCAGGCAAACTTTTTGCGTGCAAACACGTGAGGGAAATTTTTACACTACACTCATATATAATGACTTTGAAATGCTGCAATGCCCCGTGAATGTCTGGAGAGCCTTTCCCAAGTCTCTAGGCTTATTTGTAACAATTGTTTTTTTTTTAATTTTGACTAATTATGAACAAAACAAAAATCGTGAATTAAAACCCTTCAACGTGCTGTGCTCACTGCGAGAATGTAACAAGAATACTTAAATTGTAAATACTAACATTACTGAAAGATAAGTTGCCTGGTGAGGTTGGCAATGCAAACGGCACCACATAGTGTCATATTTGGCCCTTGCTGGACCACTAAGGCTAATAGAATAATTTTACTAATGAGGAGCACGCTCCCTGTATCTTGAATGTGCAAAAGCTGTAATTAATTTAAACATGAATTCTAGTACGTGTCTCGGACACACTTTAGGAAAAACCATGTGGTCGCTCACGTCTAACAGGTGCAATTTTTACCTGTTCTGCAAACAACCAATGGCTGTAGGTGTGTGGCACACTCTGAACAAGGGACCCTATTCAAAACATTTAAAAAAAACACTTGCGGGGAGCTGGGTTGTCGTGTTCAATTTAAATTGTTCTATTGGTGTCCCCAGTACTCCTATTGGTCTGTGCACGGGCTCGACAGCCCTGTTTGAGTTGACGTGTATTTGCTGTGCACAGCTAGATGGCACGGGCAGGTCGGGCAAGTGACAACGGGCTACGTTCGCCGCTCAGGCGGACCATATCAATTGGAATCTGTCAAACATTTCTTAAGACTGTTTAAAACTTGTGTACAGATTTGAGTGGTTTCGTTTTTTAAATGTTAGTATTCCTCGACTTGAAAAATATAACAACAGATTTACTTACTGGTGTAGTTGTCTATAATTTGCCACACATTCTTGTAAGAGTGAGAATGCACTGTTTGAGCTAAACTTTTGAACTTGTATGAACTAAAAACACTTTAAATGAATTGTCAGTAAGGCGGTCGACACCATTACTCAACCGTGTTGCATCTTAAAACAAAACTTTTCTTGACTAAACTATTAAATGTATTTCTAAGAAAATAATAACATTCCTGGTGATTATGGACACTTACTTTCAAAACAGTAGGCATGCTATAAATACTATTTTGAAGCCCTGCAACATAATCAAAAATGATATTTTCCAACCACTCTTTTATCTCACAATATAAGTAGATAAAATCTAAACAATATAAGCGAGCATTGGACTTTGCACCATAGTCACATCCTGGAAAAACATAACATTAATGCGTATAGACACGTTCAAGCAAGTCACCTATGGGAAGCCTGAATTCTGATGCGACAGGTATGCCCTTGGTTCACATACTAGTGCTCTTGTTGCTCTCTTGCTTTCTGTACTCATACACTGGTAAATAATCCTCCTTTAGATGAATACAATTTACTAAAAATTTATTTTGTAACCAACCACTATTTTTATATTTTTATAATTTAAACATTTATATTATTTTAAAATTATGCTGCATTTTACTAAAATCATGCTAATTTGCAATTCTACTACATGCATGTTGTCTTGTAACCTACATGACTGAACAATAAGCTACATATTCACATACAGTATTAATTGAATTGAATACTTAACACCATAACAACACTATTGTAGTTATTTACTCTACTCTCTATCAGTATTTTTGGAAATTTGCAGATACACCCACCTGTGTACATAGAACATTTGTAAACTACTGTTTTATTCTCAACTAGTTCAATTGGTGTATACACCAGTTCAACCAGCCTGGTATGTCTGTGAAATCTTGAGGACATGCACCGGAATACTACTTGGTGAATTTTCAAACACAATCTGGCAAAAAACTTTAAAAAAATAATTTGAATAACTGTGAAATGTAATGTCAAAAAAACCAAACTTACCCAATTGTTGGTATTTTAAAACATGTACTTATTGCAAAAAGAAATGTTTTGTTTAGTTTGTAAATTTAAATTACAAACTTAATTTATTATTACATATGCCACCACAGTTCATTTTGGATTTCTGTCGCAGTATAATATTGAATAACATGAGCAGATTCATCCCATTTCATTCGTAACGAAAAATTTTCAACCTGATGAATAATAATGGTCTCAACTGGTGTATACCAGTTTTGCAACCACAGATGGATGCATTGGTAAATTTCTGAAAATGCAGAACCACCAATAGAATTCTTACTTTCACAGGGGATTTCACACTGAAAAATTAGACACGTTTTATCTCCTGTCTTGGTTCAAGATACACCTTACATGAGAAATACTGGCATGAGATTCAGTTTTAGATAGTCACCTCACATGAGTTTTGTGCTTGTATCACGTAAAAGCTGGTTTGACAAGAGACTCATACGTTAACGCTACTACGTACTGTAGTTGTTACTGTGCTGAATGCAGTTCCCTTTAACATTTTTCTTTACTTGCTGGTGAATAACACTGCTCTTGATAACAATATCTACATGCTCCTATATAGACTAGGTCGGCATTAGAAATGTAGTAGGTACAAAAAAGGCAATGCAATGCCCGGACACTTAGTAACCTTTTTTTCACTTCTCTTAAAATTTATTTTTGTATTTTACTATTTATTTGTGCATAAACATTTATGTGAAACAGAGGTTTGCTTAAATTAAACTTTTTTACTATTTTTTTGAAGCCTAATTGAATTGAAAAGTAATGAAGTCGTAACAGACGAGAACTAGAGTTCTAAAACTACAATAAATATATTTTTTTTTAATTCCAAATTTTATGATTACTACAATATGATCTTCATGTATCTCACAGGAGAATTTCAAAAAAATTAAAAGCTGCTCCATAAACTGAACTGACAGTTAATTTAACACACCTTTCACAATTAAGAGACTAAAATTAAAACAATTGCACTAAATTATAAAGACAATTTATTTTCAACAATATTTACAAAGCAGACCAAAACTGTACTGAAAAATGTCTGATCTTCGTTCAAAATGACTACTTCTTGTGTCCTATTATTACATGCTTCCATGTACTTGGCACTAATGATGTCCATGGCCATGTTCACTAGGGTGGGCTTGTTCCCACAGTTTCTCAAGAGCAATAGTCAGGACAGTCAGTCCAAGCCCTGGCAACAAACCACGAGTGAAAACTCTTCTCCAGTTCTGTGAGGGATGAGGAAACTGTGTCCGGTCATAGCGCCATACTTCATTCCTGTAATAACAATCACCTTGAAACGTAGTGTAACTTCAAGAACCTGCTCCTCTAACTACATAATTTGGTATTTGAACAACAAACTGAACCTAAATTCAGCCTTTAATTGGTACTGAAAAGCTAAATAGTTAAACATTTTTGATGTCAAATCAACATACACGCAGTGTTCTCCCCAGGCCAGTTTTGCTGGGCGCCCCACCCGGTTGGTTTTCTCTACCACCTGGCTAAGAAACAGATATTCCAATCAACACCATCAAGCTTATTCCACGATCAACCCGGCTGGTCTCATAAACCATGCACCTCTAAATTTTTGCTGGGGAGAACACAGTACATGTATCAACAAATTCTTCTTGCTGAAGAGTTATAACACGTCATGGGATTTTGCGTTCCATGGAATTTACAAAATAGCACATACATACACTGTGATGCTTTTTTTTTAAATTGAAATACTACTGACACACAAAATGTTCTTAACATAATTCACTTGAAACTAGCTAACTACCAAGAAATACTGCCATTGCAGACATGTTCTGTTACCAGCTTTGGCACCCAGGACAGAACACCACAGAAATATTTAAACAAGATGTAAGCCTGCAAGCCTGCCCATGTTACAGTAGTAGCAATAGCAGGTTTTCACACTACTGCTACTATTGGAATTATCAAATTACTTATCTATTTTCTTAAATTAGCTGATTGTATTGTACTGGTGCAAAGTATCTCTGATTTTATAAAATTATATTCAATTAATTAATAAATATGTGTGTTACAAATAGTTCTATCTTCAACACTTGGCCTGCAGGCTACAGATGTCCTGTGGATATGTGTCTCGTGGCCCGCCGACTATTTCACAATAAACATTTACGTACTTGGGGTAGGGTAGGGCAATTTCTCAAGTACGAGTTGGTTACATAACCAGTAAAAAGATCATAACTTTACACATGTTTGAATAAGAAAGGTTAACTAAGAAAAAAATAAGTTTGAACTGGACAATGGTAGAAAGGCAAAGTAGCATGAATTGATAGTTCAAAAAAACAATGTTTCTGAACATAGAAAGTATCTTGCAATTCAACACACTGATACTGTAATATTTTATTTACATTGTTTTGGAATACCTTGTTTAAGATTATGTACCAATAATTCTATTTAAGTTGATTGGATTTAGTTGATTGGATTTAGTTTTTTGGACATATTCCATTGCAAAATAGACAACTGTCAAAGAAAATTAAAGATAATAGAAAAACATTAAAAAAAAAAAAAACTGAGTATGCTTTAATCAATAGGATACATACACAACATAAAATTCTCTCTTAATCAATGGGATTCACATATATTTTATTTCAATGCTCTGCTGACTAAAAATATTGCTATTGCTAATAATAAAGGCTGATTCAATCAACTTTACACAAAAAAAAAACACTCAACCCACCACAACCAAACAGAGTCAATCTACGCTGCACAACCAATCAGGAGACAGCTCATTTCCCATTGGCTGAGCAGAACAAGTAGCTTTACCCTATATGTACCCACGGTTTTCCAGCCTCCTAATCATACACACACAGTTTGCAACTAGCAGCTGAGCAGGACGTCCGAGAGTAACTCAAGTATATCCGTGATACTGGGAATGTTCCGTGAAAACGGCCTGGATGTTCTGAACCAGCCAGCCCAGTCGCATTCCAGCTCAGCAGCAGAGCTCACACAAGAGTCTGCAGGCCACGATAATGCTTCGGCAGTCCTGCGGCAGATCTTCAAGACCTGCCTGAACCTACAGCGAGAGGAAGTGGAAAGTACTGCACATGGCCAGCTCCTATGTGCACTACATGGAAGCACTGATGAGTGAATAAAAAGCAAAGGGGGTCGCGGAGCTGCAGCAGTTTCTCCAAGACCAACTGCCGCCTACCCAGACAAGCAGAGTGACCCTGCAGCACACAGCTCACCTGAGAGGTTAGGACTACATTGTGGTGAGCTGCACAGATCTGAGGGAAGCCTTCGCCAAAGTACTAAAGGACTGCCGGTCGAGGGCGAGGATGTCACTAAGGAAGAAGTGCGAATCCACGCATTAGGCTAAGTCAGCTACGTGCTGAAGAGTCACCTCTCCTTGCTGTCAGAGGCCTAGGGCGCTGGCAGCAAGCCCTAGCAGACAAGAAAGGTCCAGACTGCTACTGCCCTGCTAGGACTGCCCAAGAGTCGCGCCACGCAGTCGGAGAAGGAGAAGAGATCTGACAGGGGCTCGCAGACACCCCCCAGGAGACCACTGTCCAGATGGCGCCACCAACGCCGCTGCCAAACTTCAGGGCAATGCAGGGTGCACCAAACACCTCCACTGCAGTCTGCAACACCGAGCTGTGAGAGGACGCCGAGGAGCTGAGGCTACGAACCAAGAAGCCGCTGGAGAGTTCGCGTACCAAGAAGACTTCTGGTTCACAAACTAAGAAGACGAGCCAGGGGGAGCCCTCGCCATCTGCCAGCCAGAACACCCAGCAGCAGTCACAAGAAGTAAAGAGGAAGAGCAGTTGCGCAGTTTGTCATATTAAGAGCCGGCAATAGGGTCAAGGCCACAACTGAACATGTGGCTGCTGCGCTGTGATACGTCAACTTCCATCCTGTGCGCTGCTGGCAGATCCGTGAGAGAGCTACAGGATGACTGACCCGCCTCTACCAAGCGGGTTTCAATGAGGAGGAAGAGGTCACTCGGTTGCTGGAAGAGGGGCTGCAGCTGGAGGACCAGCACCTCAGGGCAGAGCTGTCGCACCCACGAAGAGAGTGAGAAAGAGACCCGCCAAAAGCAACCAGTTAGGGGCGAGGGAGTGCTGGAGATGGTTTCACAACTAGCTGCAGCACTGCCTCGTCTGCTAGGGCCTCTGCCTGCCTCGCAGCCGCGCCGGCCTACCCAGTATTAGCATATCTCCCTGGGAATTGCGAGACTAGCGGCCGCACGCGCGCCAAGGGGTGAGCAGCATTATTTGATAACAATCCACTAGCTAAAACAGCATAAAACACTAAATAATTTTAATGAATCAATCAATAAGCTACAGCGAACCTCTGGAAACCTAACAGTGCCAACTAAAGGAATGTGAGCAGTTTAAAACAACTCACGTTAATTAAATATACCACTTAATTAACATTTCTGCTTATTGGATTTTTTAGAATTTTAAACACAAGTTACCAAACAACATGCAGTTTTTACTGGTTTCACAGTAGTTTAAATACCCAGTTATAACATACACACACAGACTAGGCTGCCATTTTTGTTCCCACTACCCTAGTCAAAACACTGTTAGAAAATAAAGTTATATAAACAAATCACAAACATAACCCTGCAATAGGCATAGCCCGATACACATTAAATGTATATATTGAAGGGATAACTGGTGTAAATATCATTAAAGACTGGCCATTAGAATTAAGTATCAGATGTTTTTAGTATTAAGCAGCGGCAATCACCGGAATATAAAATAGGCTAGAATTGTAGTACAAAGTTGGTTCAATTTTTGTTGTACTCTGTGTAAATAGTACTATGTGATAAGAATGATATTAGGATGATTAAGGAGAATTAATGTATATTTCGTATTTTGGACTGGGGAAATTATGAGATGAGATACAGGGTAGTCGCCCACACATCTGGAAGCATTTGGAGCTGTGTAGCAGTCGGCCCCTCCTGCTGCCTGCCCGAGGCTGCCAGGGGGTGGGGATGTGAAAGGCAAGCTAACGGCCAAGTCGCCTAACCATTTAATTTAAATTTTAAGTATTTATATATGTTTTGTCATAAGTATAGATAATTATAGGAAATAATGATGTCAAAATTAGATAAATGTAAACTGTGACTTCATGGAATAAAATCACCACGAAAGATGGTCGTAATCACCCGGATTCGGAGCAATACCGGAAATTTGAAACAAAGCTCCTGATTGGCTGGAGGGAGCCGCGTCAGAAATCACAGTTTGGCGTGCGTGCCGGCAGTGGTGCAGGAGAGAGACCAGCCTGGGACTCAGCTGCGGACGGACGCGTGTTTCCGTGTCCCGCGGGTCCGTGTCTCGGTGGGCTATCAGAAGTGCGTTACCAAGAATCTTTATTACGCTTTTAATCACATCCGATTGTCGGGCAAAGGCGATTAAACGTCAGCCGCTTTGACCACAATCCGTAGGCCGAGGAGCCAGGTGAAAAGGAAAGTGATACAGTAGTCATGTGCTCAGCTCAAGGAGGAAGGCCCTGTAATACACAGTGTTGTTAAAGACTGCACTTATTCGTGTCAAAGATGCTGTAGGCCAGTATCAGGTGGTACGTGCGCTGCTAGATGGAGCCTCACAGACTTCATTTATTACTGAAGCATGTATTCAGCGTCTTGGACTTAAACGAGTTCGGACTGATGTAAACATGTCTGGCATAGGCTGCATGGAGGTATGTGATGCGAGAGGGATGGTGACTTGTGAAATTGGTTCTAATCTTTCACAGAAATTTCATCTTATTAGCAATGCTGTGGTGCTGAACAAGATAACACAAGACTTACCATCGGTACAATTGGCTGCAAATCGTCTTGAACATCTGCAGGGATTTCAGTTAGCTGATCCTGAGTTTGCTACACCAAGAGCCATTGATATGTTATTGTCTGCTGAAATAATAGCTGAGGTTATGTCTGGATCAAAGATTGTTGGTCAGCCTCACGCCTTTCATACCTCCTTTGGATGGGTGCTTACAGGGACAGTCCCATGTGAAACTGTGACACAAACTAGCATGTCAACCTTGCTGGTCAGGACAACTACCTCCTTAGACATGGCATTGCAGAAATTCTGGGAGATAGAAGAAGTTTCAGGAAAACTGTTCACTTCCTGCCAAGATGAGCAATGCGAACAGCATTTCCTGGACACTTATTCTCGTGATAAGGATGGCAGGTATGTTCTTAAACTCCCATTTAGAACTTTTGACCCGCCAGTTGAACAGATGTGCAGTCCAGCCTTGAGCAGTTTCATGGACTTGAACGTAAGTTGCAACACTCACCCGAACTTAAACTCCAGTATTCTCAGTTCATGAACGAATATTCTGAATTAGGTCATATGACTTGTGTTGGCACACTGACCTCTTCAGATAACACCAACAATGTTGTGACGTTGAATTCAAATTCTTGCAGCCTGCCAGCATATCTGATTCCACATCATGCAGTGATAAAGGAGGAGAGCACGTCAACAAAGTTAAGAGTTGTGTTCGATGCTTCTGCAAGTACTGTTG
>PNEQ01001741.1:35758-47141 GCA_003012365.1 Medauroidea extradentata | reverse complement strand
ATGTTGCTTAAAAAACTCTCTACAGGTAAAATCAAAGTGATAGTATTCATGCAAGCTATGTATTTGTCATATTTTGTCACATAAAATTTGGTACAGTGTAAGTTACCAATATCAGAATCGAATATACTGTTACAGGAAGATTTATTGCACGTGCACATACCAAGAGAACATCTTAAAATGTTAGATCTGATTTTTTTTTTATGGTTTGGTAAATACTGTTCCACATTTTACCATTTTTTTTTGCATATGCTAATATGAATTTAGACAAAAACGGTAAGCATTTGAATGGGAATGTACAGTTCTTCATTATTCAGATCAACACATGTTCCCACGAACTCATCACACTTCTCCATTATTACAGTATCTGTTTTTGTTTTATCAACAATGTCAGCTATTTTTTTTTTCTCGATTACATTACCGTTTTATAACCATCTAAAACACGCTGCACTAGAATGGAAATGATTTAAAACACAACTGTTTGTAATAAACATTTTCAAACACGTTTTGAAAATTTTAGGTTAAAGTTACCGTTATTTGCGCTTACAAAGACAAACAAACGTACGTGAAGAGATCAATGTTGCCAACGTGAATATATCTATCGATAGCGTCAGAGACAATCGATAGCGCTAGCGGCAGCAGCGTTTTCTTGCCGCCATCTTGAATTTATTGTGCTGTGAGCGCTAGCATTACACGCAATCACGTCATTCCTTTATGGCTTTGCACGTGATCACCAACCTGTTGTGCTGTTACTTCTTTGTTCTATTTCCAAACCAACTTAGATGTCCTTTCTTTGACATCTATGACTTTGAAGTCTCGTGTTTTTATGGTCTTCAAATGGTGAAAACGTGAACGAAAAACGTAAACAGCGGGAAAAATAAAATTTTGATGCGATATGCGGGAAAATGTAACATTGCACTAAATGGCAGACAAACAGGACCTGAAGAAAAAAGTGCAATTCGCAGGAAAACGTAAATAACGATACCGTAAATACGAGGTTTCACTGTATATATAAAAAAAAAAAGATCTGGAACTATTGCTTCTGCTATCAGGTTGGTCAGAATAATTACCCTACACATGTGAAGTACCTGAAAATTGTGATGACGTTGAAGGAACATTGGGTAAATAAACCCGCTAACCGATGTTGCTGTTTGCTGCGTGACCGAAGAATACTGCTGGTTCTGGGTCATCTGGATCGTCATTGTGTTTTCTCAGTTTCATGAAATTAATGACGTGAACTTAGTCAACGTAGAGCACCCAAAACAATATTATAAACAAAGTATTAATGTAAAAAGTGTCTATAAAAAATGATGATGCACAACAAAAATATGACAGGAATAGGAAAATAATATGTGATCGCTACAGAAAAAAAAAACACGATAAAATGAAAACCAGCAATCTTCTAAATTGCAAGAAATAAAACTTGGGGAAAGTGAAAACGTGTTAATATTTGACGTATCAAACTTCTGTAAACAGTTTTTAAATTTCGTAAAAAGATTTTTGTTAGCACTAGCAGTTATAGTGAAGTCGTCGGAATAATGACTGACAACAAAAGTTGGCAAAAGTCAACGGCTGCCATATTGCTTCGAACAGAAGGTGACAAGCTGCTGTGTTTACGTTTACATGTGGTGCTATTTAGTTTCATAACAATAGATTCATATACTAAAAGGTAGCGTATTCAATGTACGTTAGGCAATTTCGTAATATTTAATAATGTTTCATTCCGATTTTATTACTATTTTCTCCACGCATGGACTATTTACACCCACCTGTTAAATGTACCAGTAAGGCCATGCAACTCTTAGGAATTCGGCCAACGAGATATAGAGAAGTAGGCCTATAACCAGTATCGGTAATGGAATTTTTTCGTGCTATTTTTGTGGATGGTTCTAAAGTATGGGTTCGAAAAACTAACCGAACGTTCGGCTTTCCAAATATTGTTGTTTGAGGTTTCGAACTGAACCGAACCCATATGTTAGGTTCGGCTCGGTTGGAATTTTTCGAAGTTCGCACAGCACTATATTTTACTATTACAGCTACTTGTGCTGAGTATACAACAGTACTTAAAAACCATTAAAATGTATTAAAATGACCCCTCCTTCCTTGTCAGATTGCTGAATATTGGACTCTACTACTGTACATCAAAAATCTTTAAGAAGTACTCACAATTATGCGATTAAAATGAATTATGGTTATTAAGTTTATGTCAGTAAATTTAAATTATGTTTGTCATTTAAAAACACGCTGCTATAATGCACAATAAATCTATGTAGTATCTACTTACAGCAATTTTTCTCATCACTTCCATCAGAACAGTCGTGGTCAAAATCACATTTCCAGTACGGTGGGATGCACTTCCCATCACTTTCACACTGGAACATGGCTGGCGGACAAGAAAGTCTTCTGCAGTTAACTTCATCAGACTTATCTCCACAATCGTCGTCATCATCACATTTCCACGAGTTAGGAATGCACAAACCGTTTGTACACCGGAATTGTCCGCTCGAGCACGTGTTGGTCTCTGTAACATGTAGATACTCAAAACTTAACAACTGCATCAACTCTCTGGGGAAGCGTATGGCCACTACTGGAATTAAGTCTACTGCGAAGTAATAACAATATTTGAGAAGTACTAGCAGTGAATTGGTATGCCAATCTGAACACCTGTACATCTGCTGATAAATAAAATATGGTACTTTAGTGAAAGCATATCAGCTAATGGCACATCTAGAAGAACAGTGAGGAACTCATTCCAAAATGCAAGTGGTCCATATTTTTTGTTCCTCCAGATAAACTCCACGTAAACACTAACAATAAAAGATTAAATATGATTGAAATGTGACAGTTTTCCCACAAATCAGGCTGCAGTAACCACACTTTCCCTTGTATTTTGCAGGATAGTAAATAATTGCACAACATCCCAGTGTGATTCATTCAAAGAGCAATCTGGAGCATAGTCACTATACACTGACAACACAATGTTGAAATCCAATGCAACTAAACTAAGCAAAGCTAGTAACAGAAATTCCAAGAGTCTGCGTCTTCATGAAGAATCCCAGCAACGTCACGAGATGAGGGACAGAAAATAGCACGACATCATCATCTACTCGGTGATTAAAACTTCCGAAACATCCAAAATTTTTTCTATACAGAATCACAATGACCAAATGTGTTTGAATAGATACATACATAAATAAAAGACAAACTTCAGATGAGGACCATATAAAAGTGTCAACGATATCACTAACACTTTTAATTATACATCAACACAGTTAAATATGACTTTTTTGTGCTGAAACACCTTAAAATATTTGGGTGCAATTATAAACTGGTTATAATGCTCTGCCTTTAACTATATTACAAAAGTTCCACCAATACATTAATGACAAGGTCACTGCTAAGGCACCCGTACTTGCAACAGGATCACGGAACACGGAATCACGTCACATCAGGCAAGTGCCTTACACCTGGAAGCAATGCCTGTACGTGCACACATTTAATCCGTATCACTTTTCAAAATTAAGGTCTAGAATGCACAAAACAGCCCTATGAAAATGGTACCCTACATTATGTTATTCATTCTTGCAAGCATATTGATACACATGCTCGATGATGGCGCTGTTACAATTATACGTACAATATCATTGTTTCTACACAATTCCTACAAAAGTTCCCAAAACTTTTATACAAAAGATGTTGATTCCTTTTCAATTTTGTGTGACCTGAATGGTAAAATTTCATAACCTATTTTACGGAACAATTATGAAACTCATATGTATATATATATAAAGGAGAAATTTAAAAGGGGAAAAAAAATTATCAATCCCAAATATGCATCATAGAATATACAAAATAAACATCACTATTTGACTGACAAATAAATAATTACACACAGTTTATGTCATTTGTGAAAAAATATTTTAAACAGCAGTACTGTACCATACTTTTCTGGCATTTACGATGACTTGGCACATAGGACAAGACATAGCTTTTGAATAGATTAAAAAATAAATAAAAAACCTTCCAAAACAATTTTTAAAAGAAAGAACAGAATTCATTACAAAAATAAGACATGCTTCTCTTGTTGGACATTGCACTAGGCAACACTATGGCAGGCAAACCCTGAAACATATGCTACCAGCTAGAATGTTTGATAAACTTTCTTATTTTAACTGGTCTTGCTGTACCAGACATCAGCATTCCTTGACTTGGTCGTGACTATTTGCGTGATGCAGCTAATGTAGCTTGCTCCCTCAACGACTCTTTTTGGACAGGATCCCAATTACAGCTCAAGCTGCCTAAACACTTACAAAGTGATGTTTTGTAAAATCAATCTGGCTACGTAGATGGCGCGATAAGTTGCCACTATGTTTTATTTGCTACTTTGTTACAATAAGGTCATGAGCAGAAATAACTCTCTTACAATCAATTATTTTCGGATTCAAATTATCTTACATCCAGCAGCTTCTTGAGTTATAAGATATCGAAAGATTATTGACAAAACATGGGAGTGCTATACATACATGTTACCGACATTTTGATTTGATAATGCATCTATGACAATTTTTAAGAGTAATTTATGCTTCAAGCACTTGGACGGTACTATGACAAACCTGCACACAGCGTTTTCTTACAACTTAAGGAATCAAAAATATTTGTAATGAGAATAATTTCAGTTTCTGAGATATTAAGAAAATATTAGCTTCTGAAGTGTAGCAACACTTCTTATTTACAGTGAAAATGAATAGGGTGAAAAAATTTTTTTCTAGGTAAACACAAATAACATAAAAAGTAATTAATAAATATTATTTCCATTAACATAACTTATTAGAGAGAGTATTTAATGTGCCTGTTCATACATTTTATAGAAAAAAACCAAAAATTAAAAAAATTATTTTAAAAAACCTCAAGTGTTTTTTTAACAGCAAAATACAGTCAACTCTATAGTTTACGACCCCGGGAATAATGACCCTCAAAGTAACAATCCTTTTTGCAGGAACCATGGGGAAAAAAAAAAAAAAAAAAAAAAAACCTTAAAAAAATGCTTTAAAAAAAAAACAGAAAAAAGCATTGCATTTATTATGGCTGCAAATGGTTGCAGTTATTTTTTCGAAAACTGTACTGCCACACACGGCGTGTTTATTCTAAAAATATGTTACTGCCCCTTCCTCTCACGTGATGTGACAGTCAGCTGGCGCGGAAGCCCGCCTGACCCTTCCTGTCTCCAGGCCTTTCACTACGATAAGGCCGTTCGCTCACCACTTTGTCATCACATGCGCACCGTAACTTTTTGCCACTATGATTTCTTATGCCCTTGGTTATGGTAGTCTTTCTATATGCCTATGGTATCACGATTATATGTCGGGGTTATTTAATATTTTTTACTTTTTGCATTTTGTTAATTAAATGCTATTAAATGTAATTACCACCAATTCATTTAAAGATATATACACATTAAAGTTTATTAAACATTATTCTTTTCACAAGTGACAGCAGAACAGTTCACAATTAACACTACCAAACTTCGGGTGCATGTCTCAGATATGTGTGGCATAGGGCAGTAGGACACTTGACAACAATTGGTGTGAGTCACTAGCCCACACGTACTGTGCTAACGCTCGCTCGCTCTCACACACACACACACACGCGCGTAATCGGCTCGACCGTACATAACAGCTGTGGAAACACTTGTACACGTCTGTGAAAAGAAAATGTGGTACAGCATTGTTAACTGGGGTAGGTTTAAAGTTCTGTGAATGTGTTATCCAAGTATATTAACAATGATCTACATATTGGCGTTTGTAATTGTTTACTGTTGGTGAACAAATTGAAACTTAGTATCAAATCCCTCTCCAAGTACATTAATGAAGTGTGTAAAAAACTCATGCACAGAGTGGAATCACTACACAGCAGATTATATTCACACGGCCGGCCCAGGTAGAGAAGTGAAAGAACCGACAAAGGAAGTAGCGTTATGTCCGAACTGCTAAGCGAGAGGAGCTTTGACTGGGCAGTGATCAAACGTGGCACAAGTAACTCATGTTAAGACATGTTGTGACGTGCACTGGCACGTAGCACTTACTTGGCCTCTTATCATACAGTAATTTCAATTTTTTTTGTCTTAATATGTTTTTTTCTGTTGTTTATAACAAATTAAGAAGGCCAACTTAACCAGGTATAAGGATGTATACGGCGGGATCCAACCTATTAATTAGAGATGCGAGTAGAGAAATTTACATTAAAATTTTCTTTTTTATTTTAAATTTAACTTTAAAACAAGAGAAAAGTATTTAATTTTATGTGTCAATTTTATTGGACTCATGCGGTGTTTGGACTCATTTTAAAGCTAATTTAATTTCAAGCAATTTTTCTAAGTAAACTTTTCTTATATTTTGCCTTGTTTAGAGTTTTTTAAATTTCAAGTAGCCTCTTAGCTTGCTTCTCCTGGAATGGGATTTATGTGGCAGGCTAGTCATAGTTCTCTTGCTTGGAAGCACGTACAGAGAAGTGCTGGCTTTTAAAATTTCAAATAAGCTCTGAGCTAGCCCGTGCTTGGATGGATTTATCTGGCAGGCAGGTCAGAGTTCACTCACTTGGAGGCACGTACATGGACGTGCAGGAATGCGATGGGCTCTGCAGGGCGTTTCTCGATCAACGTGGGTGGTAGTGTCGGGCGCAAAACTCCGTGAAGGTGTTGATCCGCGACAGATTGATGACGCTGCACATCCCCAATTAATAAACTAATGAATATTTAGCTGGTATTATGGAATAAAATGCTTTGTAAATTTATCAGTATCTATGTTACGTACAAATTTTTAGGTTATAAACGTCAATTAACCAGCTTTTTAGGCAAGTTGGATCTTGATGTATCCCTCCGCCGCTCGGCCGAGTAAGTCAGAGTGTCCGCCCAGGAAAGTTAGTTGTGATCCATCGGAGCTCGTGACCGGTCGCCGGGAGATGGCCGTCTAAATTTTGTCTGTTTGAGTTTGTAATCGGTCAGTGTTAGTTGTGTTTCATAGGAGCTCGTGACCGGTTGCGGTGAGATGGCCGGTTGAGTGTTTTTATTAGTTGGGGCGTCATGGCGGCAGGAAGAGGACGTGGTAGATGTGGTAGAGGGGCTGTGAAGCCTAGAGGACGGATTCGTTAGGAGAAATCAGTCTCTATTTGTTTCTCTTTGGGCACACTGCCTTTTTATTTCTAGTAATGTAACCAGAAGTAGGTATTGATAGCCACGTCGTCAGAATTAGGGTAGATAAAGTGCCGGACCAAGTACTACTACGAAGGGAAGCAGCAAGTCGTAATCCGTAGATAGAAAAGTCACCTCAACTAACTATGGGCGAGCACTCGCAATGTTAATTGCCTGTGTCTGTTAAACTGCGTCAAAAGAAAGGTTAAATAAAAGAAAGAAAATGCCGATATTATGATTTTTATTTATTTATTCATCTGTAGCTGAGTAACCTCACTGCTATCCGGGCATCAATATAATAGGTACCGCCTCTACATCAGCTCGCTGGTTTTTGCCATTTTTTTTTCTGCCTGCCAACTACTTGCAATAATAGCAACGGAGGAGAGTTATGTCCAACATCTATAAAAACAAACAAACAACATACGTGGAAGAAGCAGCCCCGTCACATTCTGCCGCCGCGAACAGGGACATAGTTACGTCCAACATCTATATACAACTACAACAGAGAGACGTAACAGACCCGTTACAATGTTGTGTGTGTTGTTTTTGAACTAACAAGTTTCCAGATAGGTCCTTGCGCACACAAATTATTGTACACGTACGTGTGGTCGCTCGCTGCTGTAATGTAAACACAGACAGGGTCCAAGGAGGTAAATAGCTTTATCAAAAAGTATGTTGTGCCAGGTAGAAATACTGTTGCCAGAAAAATCTTATATGTCAACCATGACGTACATTCACTCAGAATGTATGTGCCAATTGAAATAAATTACTATTTCAATCAACAGCATTGCGATTGTATCCTGTAAACAGTTTCGAAACACCGACATTGCTGGCACTTAATTTACGTTGCAGGCGATACTCATAATTCGTTGTCATGAATTCAAACTTACGTTGAGCTATAGAACGGTTGTATATGCACTTCCAGAGTATCCATTTAGTATTCAAAATATGTCATTCTATTGAAAAACATTACTATTTCAATAAACTTTACCGCGGCATCCTTCAAAAACTGTCATTGCGACAGCAAGAATATACATTTCCGGCAACGTTTTTGCTTAATTTTGAGCAAAAAAAAAAAGGTTACATATCCGCTTCCAGAAAATCAATTTATTCAAAATATTATTATTCCAATAAACTTTACTGCGGTATTCTTGCAAATAACTTCCAAAAAATGGACGTTGCGGAAAAAATAAATTATGTTACCGGCAACGTTTATGAATTATATTGAACTAAGCAAAGGTCATAGATCTACTTCAATGGCATACTTTTAACAATAATGTGTTTCAAAATAAATGTGTATCACTTTATAAAAATACGTACCTTTTGCACCAAAGACGAGTGAATGCTGATTTAATTATAAAAAACTGTAATTTTTTTACATTTTAAAGGTCGGGGATTGCCAAAAATTGGTCAAAATTCTAGTAAACACCTCTACGAAATAACTACCCTTTTCCCTGTAACCGTGAAAGTCAGATGAATCGAGAGTTGACTGTATATTGAAAAAATTGAAAACAAGACACAATAGAGGTATGGTACAGTAAATGAAAAAAAAAAATCTACTAAATACGTAATGAACTTTCTTACCTGAAGGGCAGGTACCATTTGCATATGCAGGTTTATTATCAGCACAAATGCACTTGCCATCCTTGTAAGTCATAGTGTCTGGGCATTGGCAAACAAATTTGTTCTTTGGTAGACCTATGCATAGGTGTGAGCAAACAGTTTGGTTTTTGGTGCAAGCATTTTCACCTTCCTGGATGCTGTGGGCATATACCTGTAAAATAGACACCCCATTTCAAGCCATTCACAGCACGTTTAGTGTGGTGCATTTTGATGTGCGTATGCATGTATGCATGTGCAAGTGTACAACCTGTAGAACCAGACCAATTAAGCAAAATAAAAACATTACAGTTTACAACAAACATCAAAAACTCTTTTTGCACTCTTCAAACTGACCATGACCTTCAGGACAATAACCCAAATAACAGTAAAACTAAAAATTCACAACCACTGAAACATGATCAACCAAATTTACATAATTCTAACACCACGACAGGAAGCATCAGTACTGCAAAGTGTACAGCAGCTAGCTATAGGACACAATATTATAACCGAGATACATCTACATCTGTCTTGGCTCGACCATTAACACATACACATGATGGCTGAAAGAAACATAAGCATAGCATACAAGCATCTACCTTCAAGTTTCGAACACTACAGTAAAATTCTTTGTTCTACGTTCTAGGTGCTTGATGGCAACGCAACTGTTGCATCAGAGTCGAACCTGCGGATGTTGCATCAGAGTCGAACCTGCGGATGTTGCAAGACAACACACACATACTTGAAGACAGACTGATATTATAACTGTAAACATGGAGGACATACTCAAGAGCAGCGGTAAGGAAATTATTTAAAGATGAACAGATCAGCCAACCTGAGAGACTCTGGCATGCAAAGGAATTTGGAAACTAAGGCTGTATTCCATTGCCAACACTGACCTGAAGACATTTAAAACTGCAGTGACATGCATATACACACCACACACTAACTTAACGTTGAACATATAAATCTGCACTTGCATATCTAAATACATCAACTAATGTGTAAACTATTTGTACAGCGAGGTAACCGTCTTATAACTCGAACAAACATTTATTAGTTCACAATCGGAAAATATAAAAATAATATTTATCACCAATGCAATATCACAAATTAACTAATATTGCTCCAGATTTTGTGCAGTGCAAATTAATTTTGTGAGTGGGCATACTGCATGCTGTGTAGAGGAGTTCAACCTTGTCAGTTTACATTTTTATGCATAGGGTAAAACAACATGGATAAATGGTAAACAGATTCAATAGCTTCAATATTATTGTTTCGTCAGCAGAAAGCATTCACATCACAAAAGAAGCTGATGTGGCAGAGAAAGGCCTATCTCGAATTCAGGTGTTCCCGAGTTGAAACAGACACAATAATAGATTCTTACCAGCAGCAAGTACGGCCACTTGACACATCACTGTTACATATAACTATAAAATACGTTAATGCTTTAGCATTATAAACTAAAAGTACTAGCACTCTCTTTCGCCGTTGCAGAATACGTGCTTCCATTTGTATACATCCGGGCAATATACGCATACCTGCAATATTCAATGTTGTCGCCTTTAATAGTAGAACTAATTTCCTTACCTTTTAATGTTTATAAAACTTATATTTTCAATGTATAGTTACGTTTTGCAACTTTGTTAACCGTGTACGCGAGTTTATTTACAAACATGGCCGAGTGCCTCATAGCGTTATCAATCCCGAGCACAGGACTCAGAAATTCGCACTGAACAGTGATCACAGGATATATGCATGTGAATATGTATTGAGATTGTTATTTATTGCCTGAAAAGGTGTCTAACGTTAATATAAATATTTGTATGTGCTAATCATAGTGTAACTGTAACACTTGTGTAATTTATGCAAGTAGGCAAGTTTATTTACATGACGGAAATTCCATGCCACATGAGCAAGTTCTTTTCAGTATGCACAGGGTGGCCCAACTGTAGAAGTAGACAGCTACAAGCGGCCTGACGGCCACCCGGAAAATGAAACATTTCGCCCTATGGGCAGCTATAAAATGTGCACAACCAGCTACAGCAGCATACTCCATCAAACCCCGGCATAGCATTCAACCCCTTCCTCTAACTAGGATTGTGGTCTGTTACTAGCCACCCAAGATCACCAGCCTCTCCCAAACCCAAGGTTGTGGTCTGTTACTAGCCACAGAAACCCACCAGCCTCTCCTAAACCCAGAGTTGTAGTCTGTTGCTAGCCACCGAAGCCAACTCGCGACTCGTAAAGTGAGGGTTGTAGTCTGTAACTAGCCACAGAAGCCAACCAGCTTCACCTAAATCCAAGGTTGTGGTCTGTTACTAGCCACCGAAGCTCAACAGCCTATCCTAAACCCAAGGTTGTGGTCTGTTACTAGCCACCGAAGCTCACCAGCCTCTCCTGAACCCAGAGTTGTGGTTTGTTACTAGCCACCGAAGCCCAACAGCCTCTCCTAAACCCAGAGTTGTGGTCTGTTACTAGCCACCAAAGCCTGCCAGCCTCTCCTAAACCCAGAGTTGCGGTCTGTTACTAGCCACCAAAGCCCGCCAGCCTCTCCTAAACCCAGAGTTGTGGTCTGTTACTAGCCACCAAAGCCCA
>PNEQ01001741.1:0-34758 GCA_003012365.1 Medauroidea extradentata | reverse complement strand
CTGTTACTAGCCACAGAAGCCCACCAGCCTCTCCTAAACCCAGAGTTGTGGTTTGTTACTAGCCACAGAAGCCCACCAGCCTCTCCTGAACCCAGAGTTGTGGTCTATTACTAGCCACACAAGCCCACCTGCCTCTCCTAAACCCAGAGTTGTGGTCTGTTACTAGCCACAGAGGCCCACCAGCCTTTCCTAAATGAAGGGTAGTAGTCTGTTACTAGCCACTGTGGTGCATTGCCACTGCGTCCTTAAAGATGTCCATGCTAAAGCTCGCCTCCCTTTAACGTTACCTCGTGTTTTGCATTTGTAGGTTAGACCTAACGTAACCAAGTGTTGCTGATTCTTGGGTTATGTGTATAATATTACGCTGTTTGCACATGTTATAGAATCAAGTACAATTTTACTGTGATAATTTGTGTGCAAAAGGATAAACTTACCTGTTGAAATATATAACGTAATATTTATTTGTTTACAGTTGTGGCCATGATGCCAAAACCACTTTTGTAAAATAAGCAAAATAATGCACGGAGAAGATACTTGATATAAATAATGTTATTTAAAGTGCCTAAAAATTTAATGTAATTATTCTGAATAAGTTTAACGGCAACACGTAGTAAAATAATAATAGTGAGAGCGTTTTGTTTACGAGGCAAGCGAAATTATGTTTTCTTGTGTTTGTAACCCTGCAGAGCAGATAGCTCCAGCGGCCGAGCGGCCATTTTGAAACCACCCACCTAACAGGACTTCCACCCCCTCAGATGGGTAAAAAAGGTGCCTCTCGCCAGCTAAAGATCAGTGTTTCCTAGGGCTCGGCTCCTACAGAGTTCTCTAGGCACTCTCCCTTACCTTACGGGTTGTGGCGGTAGTCTGCCACCTAAGCCCTCCTACCCTCTTACCCTAAACTAACCACCTATCCGAGGTTGTGGCAGTGACCTGCCACCTAAGCCCTCACGCCTTCCTTACGGGTTGTGGCGGTAGCCTGCCACCTAAGCCCTTCTACCCAAACCTTCTCTATCTCCCGAGTGTCTGGAGACGACATAGCAAGTCGAACACTCTAGCACGCGTGTAACTTTGGGAACGCACCCACTTGTGCAGTTGCTATCGGCTGCCAAGAGGTGCGCCTGCGGTATCCGCTGGAAAGCAGAAGTTAGTAGTCAGAGGCTCCCGCGAATAGTAAAACCACGTGGCAGAGTGCTAGTGTTGTGTTAATAAGTATTGTATTTTTGTAATTAAGTGGTGTAGTATACATCAGTTGTTCAGAGAAATTGTGACCAGTGAAGGAAGTATTGTAATTTTGTAAATAAGTGGCGTAGTATCAATCAGTTATTTAGAGGAATTGAAGAAATTCTTAGTTTAGAGAGCCCTCGACAACAAGCCGTTAGGCAAGGCGCCTTCTCGTCGCCGAACCAGTATTGTTTCCTACTGGCTGATTCCGGAACTCCAGAGAATACCAGGCCCCGAGCCTACCTTGCCTGAGCTTAGTGTCCAATATTAGCAACTAATGGCCCCTCAGGCCTGAGCTCGCAAGCAGGTGCGGCTCAGTAAAAATCCTGAAAGAGGTACAACGCAACCAACTGCCTTTATTGAATCCCATAAAGACTCCCCCTCGACCTGTACTCCTGCACCGGCACATTCAGGAGATAATAGCGGAGGATCGCAAGATGCCCAAGAGAGCTACGCCCATTTCCGACCGGAAGAAGAAGCTGCTTAGGCAATTGTTCTAACAAGGTGAGTGAACACCGACCTTTCCCCCTTTAAGAAAGAAATCTGAAATCCCCCTCCTCTGCTCGTGCAGAAAGCACCTAGCATAGGCCCTACCAAGGGACACCACTCTCCTTGGGAGTGCTAGTCTTTCATAGTCCACAGGAGGAGTCTCTCCGCTCTCTCTAGCCAGCCAGGCCTACTGTGTCTCACCTGTGGACCACCCTACTCACGTACATACCTAGCCTTGAGGAAGCAGGGCAACCAAAACCCGCCAGCCTCTCCTAAACCCAGGGTTGTGGTCTGTTACTAGCCACCGAAGCACCATAATTGTTAGTAGCGATCGGCCCAGAGGGCATGATATTCAGTGGCTATGGAATGCAGTAACCTTCTAAGTGATTAAGAGTGATCACCAAGTAACTACGGTCCTTGGCAAGGTATTGAATCGTCAGCACGTACAACACCTGAAGTGCCTTGTAAGCTAGTAGTATTTAACAAAACATGTCTCGTAATCTGTCGTATCGAAAGTAACCCTTGTGTAACTTGTGACTTCACCCAAGTTGATCGTGAGATATTCATCTGTATCGAATGACTGTAGCTTGTACCATTTATAGTATTTTACATGATGTTCATTTGTATTAAGTGACTGTACTTGAACCATTCTTGAATACACATCCTGTGAAACTGAATTACTTCTCTCTCTCCCTGTCTCTCTCACACTCCGTCTGTCTTTCTCTCTCTCTCATTAGTTTGACATGTTTACCAACCTACGACAATTAATATACGGCGAGTGACACCTGCCATACCATTTATTGAAGTGAGATTGACTCTCTGCTCTAGCACTAGAGACCTTTGATGGTTCACTCAGTAGTCTCTCACTGGGTTAAGGGTAGCTCTAGTACAAACCACTCTAAAGAGAAAACCTACCTGCTCATGCTCTCAGTCACAGAGACCTATTAGAGATTTGCATTACTAACACTCCACTATCTTACCTATAGGTAATTCGGAATAAAGATTTAACCTTTGAAAATAATCACTAGCCGTTGCTGCATATAATTCAACATTGACAACAGTTACATTACTGCTTACACAGTTGGCAGCAAATTATCACACGTAGTTCCGTGTATTTTATATTTAAATACAACATTACTGAAAGAACATCAAATGGAATCGACCTCTCTGTATTTAATATACTTTAAAATATTTATTTATGACAATATTGCCATACTTACTGCCTGTATAAGTTTACTTAAACGGCACCAGTAGAAAGTGATTTAATTCGGGCCGTTCAAATTCAACAGTCGTTAGCGAAAGGCGTCTAGCGCTACGCGCACTGACGTAGTTAATTATTTCACCGACAGGTGGCATCAGAGTTAGGTTTTCGTCACTTAGCTTGGAAGCGTTCAATGACGGTACCGGACGGTACAAGAGGAGAGTGTTGTTGTGTTTATCCGTTGTGCAATAAATATGGGTTTCTGATAAAACACATTCAAAAGTATTAGAAGTGACTGTTTTCTCATTGGTAATATGTAAGTTGTTATGCATTACGATCGCCAACATGAGTATTTTGATTTAGAAACAGCAATTTATTTTGTTTCATACACTGAGAAAATACGTTGTTTTTGTTGAGTGCGTCGTTATTCATGGCAGTATAACTGAACAGGTTTGAATTCTTAAATTGCTTGTGTCATTATGTCGTGTTTTTTTGTGGCGGTTTTGAGTTATAAATTCGATTTTCATGTATACATATTTACGAGATACGTAACAGCAATAGTGCGGGTCGTATAAATTAGAGTAGATGCACAGAAACCAGTATTAAAAGACGTTAACTCGCAGGTATTTATAACTAAGATTACTATTGGTTATACATTTTATTCAATACCCGTGTATTTAATGAGTAGATATTGTTGATAACATTTTCAGCCCAGTGTAATGTAGATGTAAACATTGTACAAGCCTATGTAAATTAAAGCACATGGCAATGTTTACGTTTACATACCGCGGAAAGATATAAACTGGCAGAAAATAGAAAATAATCAGGGCTTTTCTGAGTGCTCACTTTATCCCGAATCACCTACAGTAGAACCCTGTTATAGCGTTTCTCAAGGGACCGAAAAAATATTTACATTATAGATGGAAAACATTATAAGAGTGTAATTTCCTATTACAAATCAATTTTAGGGACCAAACGATGTTAGCATTATAACCAGGAAAACGTTATAAGTGGGAACACTATAAGAGGGTTCTACTGTATATCAACCAACATCTAGCGCATTGAGGTGGCGACGGCGACATCTACTCACTTTTGCGATACTCTGATATGTAGGCATGGACGCCTAGTTAGTCGACAATGTGAGTTTAGTGTAATACAAATTATTTAACTGTGATAAGATACGTAACAACAGTAACAGCAAAAAAATATTTATAAATATGTATTACAAAGAAATCTCATTACAAATTACATAAAGGGAACTTGAAATTTTACACTTAATACTGAAAATACTTTATACTGAACAGTTATTAAATGGAAAACTCTCCATAGGGGTTTCAGTAAATGTACTTGATAATATAAAGTATTTGAAACTGAAGTATTTTATACGGAGATTTCACTGTAATTTGTATTATTTTTTTTCTGCAGTTAAGTTTATGTTCCATAAATTTACTCTAAAGAAAGGTTATGACAAAATATACAAATTCAAGATGGTGACTATCCCTCCCTCTTAAGCCCCATGAAGAAACAGGCTGGATCACAGCTACTGAAACCTGGTAGCAATCTCTTTGTGTACTGCACGTCACTTCCAGCACTATATCACCTCTGATAATGTTGTTTTAATATTACAAGAAGCCATCAATTGAACAGACAAGATTAGGAGAAAGTTAAATCTAGCAAATGATGGTAAAACTACCAGGAACCACATATTGAACATTTTACAATTAAAAATACAGTTAAGGCTCTTACCTTCAAATCCATGAGGCCATATATCTCGCTCAACAGTGCCTGGATACCAGTTCCATGATCCTTGTCTGCCATGAAGACGCTCTTCCTTTCCCAGTCGTCCCAGTACATCATATCTTTGAAGACTGCCACAGCAAAGGGGTGCTTAACTATTGCCTGAGAAGCACAAGAAACAAATTATTATGCACTGTGGTTGATGCAGAGAAAAGTAAGACTGTTAAAATAAATGGCAGTCTAAGCAACCCTCAAACTTTAGTGAACGTCAAAATTGTGCGTTCAAATGTGTAAACAACAAGATCGAGCATTGTCACAAATAATGGGGGTGATTCTTATTTATGGAGTAGTTTTGAAAATCCAAAAAAATTTGACAACAGAAAATCTGATTCATATGCATTTTTTAAAATTCTCTATAAGAACATGAGATTCAATAAATAAAGAAACCCAATTTTCCATCTGTACCTTTATTATCTTTCATTAAAAAAAGTGGAGAGCAGGCCAACAGTCTACTTCCATGAGATAATTACAATTAAGTAACAACTAAGTTATGGGAATAAGTTTAAACAGAAAATCACTTTAAAATTGTACTTTTATGTTAAGTCTACACAGACAGGCTCCATTTTTTTTGCAGGGCTGCTCCCATATAGAACTACACATCAGCACTGTACACTTAATTAATATACAGAATTCACTGTTAAATGCAAAAACATGTGAAAAAAGTATCTGAAAGCTGCACAGCATGAAATAAAATTAAAGTAGCCATTCTGTAAGTTGCTCAAAAAATTTATTTCTGAGGGTAGTGGATACTTTTAAATATAGATCTTGAAATACAAAGTATTTTGATTCTAAATGGCCTCAAAAACCAATATACTAAATTAATTTCAACAGATAATTACAATAAAAACAGCAATCCTTTTTAAACCTGATGCTTAACCACTACCAGATTTGGGCAAATGCTGCCAAATATGACAAGGTAGGTATTGAACAGCAGTAGAATGCAAGGACTGGGGGGATGCAAAGTCAACCACCCTAAACACACATCTCTACCCAGATAACTGAAGTGTAACACGAGTGGTCAGACTCAGGGGGTATCAACCAGGGTGGCTACAAACTGTTGGGAATATAATTCCCTGACTTTTCCCGTCCAAATTGAAAATTTTCCCTGACCTAATAAATTTTTTTTAAACCCGATTTTTATGCTTTATAAAAGAAATCATTTTTTCTTTGTCCAATTCAATGCACTTTGCACATAGTACACGTTTTAATGTACTACTAATATAACATTTGTGTTGTTTCTAAACCATTCTTGTAATGGGGCAAGTTGAAAATCAAATAAATATTATGGACATACGCTATAGGAGCAAACTGTGAGTCAAAGAAAACCAGACAATACATGCAGACAAACAGAAAAGTAAACAACAGAAAGCATCCTTTTGCTTGTCTGCATGTATTGTCTGGTTTTGTGTGACAAACCATTTGCTGCAATTATGTATGTCCAAAATACTTCTACCACTTGTAATATTTGCATGAAAAATACATGCCTCAGAAAACACTGATTGCATAGTAAACACACCAACAACATATTTTGTGTGCTCTATTTTTGCAAGTTTATTAAGTAGCTATGCCTATAATAATACAAAAATTAGAACTGAAAGTTACAACTCATACATTTTGACGGTAAGAAATTTACAGTAATACCTAACTTATGGCTTCTCACAATCTACAAATTAAAAGGCCTACTACATGAATAAAATATTTGTGTAAAAACTTCTTACCTCAGGAAACACACATTCATTACATAGTTTACACAATATAAACAATATACTTTGCGTACTCTAATCCTGCATGTTGAAAAAATAATTAAATCAAAATTATAACAAACAGTTGCAACTAAAGTAATTCATTTAAATTGATGTCAAAAATTCAGAGTAAGACAATTGTTACATTAGGAAATTAAATTTTCAATTTCATGTAGTACACAATTAAATTATATGTGGAGAAAATTCTCATCCAATAATAAACATATTTCATGATTACATACTACCTACAACCAAAAAGCCCAGTACTATACAAGAAAACACAAAAAAAATTCCTTGGAAAAATGTAATTTTATGAGTATTGTAGAGGTACTCACTGAGAGATCCTGTGAAGTGTGCTTGCCATAAGCATGTAAGGCAGTACTTTAAATCAGTATTTTGTAACTCTACAACCTCCTAGCTCCCATCCCCTCCCCCTCAGAGGGGTTCCTCTTCTATTGCCAGCCATGTTAAGTTCTTCCTCTTGACACCTCACCATTCTTATTCACAAGCAAGCACACACTGTTGCTCTAAAAATAGAATTCCGCCCACCCTTTCTACCATCCCTTCTTTCCAATAGGCGACTATGTGGTACAAATTAAAATTAATGAAAACAACAAGAAAGAAAGAAAACAGCATGGCAGGATGCAAGTGTTTGCTTTCTCATGTTACAAAAGATAGCTGTATCATTTTACAAGCCGGTTGCTTTTCACACTAACGGAGTATAGCGAACGTAAAAAAAACGCCGACATGTTAGCCTTCCGCATCAGAAGGAAGCATCTTGGGGGGGGAGGGGGGGCCTAAAAGAGTGACGCACGAGGCTAGCTACACTGCCTGTACCTGTGACTAGCGCCTAGATCCAGGACCTCTAAGCACGTGCACGTAAAAAAAAAAGCCGAAGTCGACACATTATCAGTCTTCTGCATCAGCAGGAAGCATCCAGCAGTAAACAACTAAACAGATTACGGATAAAAGTGGCTTATGTGATGCAAGGGACCCAGCTACTTATGGCTTTCTTCCCCGGGATTATGGTACCGTGATGTCCGATGAAAGGCACCAGACGCGTCTTCACGATTGCCAGTCACCGCTACTCCATTCATGTAGGCCTCATTTTAACTGATTTTAACTATTGCTTTTCGATTTCTGAAAAAGGAGATGGGGCGGGGAATTTTCCCTGACTATTTCCTGACTTTTTTACGCCACTAAAATTCCCTGACTATTCCCGGTTTTCCCGCCCTGTCGCCACCCTGATCAACTCAATAAACCCAGACCGAGACCATACAATTAGTTCTCTGAGCTTCCAGTGAGCGCTAGCTTCACAATGATAGAAAGAGAAAGAGGACAGCTCGTAGACAAAGAAGGTTGGGATAAGGCTTTGAAGTTTTAAGCGGGTAGCCATATTGATTTGTAGTGTAATTGTTGTTGCTGTATAATTTTACATCGGTGATGTTATTTCTTCAATTATAATACTTATTGGACATGTAGCGTTCCTGTTCGTAATTATGTTCGTGAAATAGCAGAACATTGATTTTCAGTGCAAGAAGAAGATATGTTCAAATTGTTGCAAATTAAATATTTGTTGGTTTGGATGACCTCAAAAAATTGTTTCATTTGTGACAAACACTTTTCCAAAGAACGTAGAAGTCCTGGAGCAAAAATATTGACCAAACTATCTCTTCCAACATTATATCTTAAAGGTACACTAGACCCCCGATTTTATGAACCCTGGATTTAACTCTCATAAAATAACAAAATTCTGTGACAAAAAAAAATATTGTAAGACAATGATTTTAAAATATATTATCTAATTCACAGCACTGAAATATGAATTGTAGAGTTGCAGTTATTATTTGGTAAGTCACAATATTAAAAATAAAACCAAAATAGTGAAATTCGTTAAAAAATGCAGCAGTAAAAACTTTACACCCGCGTGCTGCCGCCTGTGACAAGCCGGCCAGCCTACTGTCTTTGCAACTGACGTATTAGGATCTAAATAGAGACTGTACTACAGATGGCACATGTGCACATGCTCATTTAAATGTAGTACAGCCTCCTTCTAGGCTATTTCTCCACCTAGCGCCGAATGTGTTTACATTCTTACACAAACCCCATAAATAATAGCGTGAAATTATTTTTATATACTGGGATAACACCGTACGTACTTAAAACAATTAAATTGACACATAATTTGCTTTAGCAGTGCGTTACTGCATGTCGTAAAATGTGCATTTCACAAGCAAGAGCGAGCACGATGATCGCGCTACCTATCAGGCACATGGACAAACATTTGTCTCCACCTTGGGTATATCTATCTTCGTAAATAAATATGCCGTACGTGAATTGCATAGTCCTGGAACTACTAAGATATTTTTACATAATATACTGGCTGTGAAAGTAATTAATTGCAACCACTTTTACATGTCATTTTAGAAATTTTTAGGTAAGCATGTCACTAAATGGCGTTTTATGGCTTCTTACTGAACGTCAGTATATGCTACGGTGCTGCTATCTATCCGTTATATTGTGAACATTCGTACAGTTGCACTATCTGTCCTACCTGCATGCTACTTCTATCGACATTCGCGTACTTAGTATCAAACATAGAAGAATTGTTTTGACGTTACGTTACATAAAACCGTGCAATTAATAAATACATCCACTTTTTCCTTCTTTCTTTGGTGAATAATTTACAAGGGCATTGTGTGTTTGTAATGTAATGAACGCCTATATTTTCCGGCGCTACGGAAGTCGGGCTATTCACTCGCGAGAAGGCACTTCGTATTTCTCATTTTTTGGGGGATAAGAGTCATATCTACTGTTGAGCAGAGTTCTTTTGATCGTAAGATGTCTGTCCATTGATACAAATTTATATTTCAACATTTCGCCTTAATTTTCAGTTACGTTAAATGCTACAGAATTTGGGCTATTCGCTCACAGGAAGTCACTCCGGAGCTCAGTTTTCTCATTTTGTTTTGGGGACAAGGGTTGGTCGTATTTACTGTTTAGCGATGTTCCTTTGATCATAAGACGTCTGTCTATTGATATAAATTTATATTTCAATTATCACTTGCCTTATTTTTCCGTTTAACGCTACGGAAGTCGGGCTATTCGCTCACAAGAATGCACTTGGGAGCTCTGTTTTCTCGGTTTTTTGGGGACAATGGTCGGTCATATCTACTGTTTAGTGGTGTTCTTTAGATCATAAGATGTCTATTGATATAAATTTATGTTTCAACTATAACTTGCTTTATTTTTCCGTTAAATGCTACAGAAGTCGGAGCCCGACCACAGCCACTTTACTGCAGAAAAAATGCTATTTTTAATTTCTGAGTTTGTGTTGGGCAGGGGGGGGGGGGTGGCCCAAAATAGGTCGCAATCAATTTTACGAAGATAGCGATTTTGCGAATGTGATAAGAGGAACCGTGAATATTTGTAAAATCGTGGGTCTAGTGTAAATGTCTTTTGCACATATAAATATGAAAGTGCATGAAACATCAGTGAGTAAATTTTAACAAGCATAAATGTGTGTATTAGATAATTAAAGTTATTACTCATTTTTCTCAGTATACGTTTTGTTGCTAATGTCTCAAGTTGTAACAACACAGGAACTGTTTCGATAAGTTACAGTTACAGTCAAACCCCTTATTTACACTTTCCAGGGGGACAGGTCGAAAAAGTGTAAATAGCGGGAAAGTGTAAATGAAGGGAAATCTCAAAAAAACCATTCAGCTTACCTTATTTAGTACTTTTGTTTTCATGTTGCTTAAAAAACTCTCTACAGGTAAAATCAAAGTGATAGTATTCATGCAAGCTACGTATTTGTCATATTTTGTCACATAAAATTTGGTACAGTGTAAGTTACCAATATCAGAATCGAATATACTGTTACAGGAAGATTTATTGCACGTGCACATACCAAGAGAACATCTTAAAATGTTAGATCCGATTTTTTTTTATTGTTTGGTATTGTTGACTGTTCCGCATTTTACCATTTTTTTTTGCAAATGCTATCATGAATTTAGACAAAAACGGTAAGCATTTGAATGGGAATGTACAGTTCTTCGTTATTCAGATCAACACATGTTCCCATGAACTCATTACACTTCTCCATTATTACAGTATCTGTTTTTGTTTTATCGACAATGTCAGCTATTTTTTTTTTTTCGATTACATTACCGTTTTATAACCATCTAAAACACGCTGCACTAAAATGGAAATGATTTAAAACACAACTGTTTGTAATAAACATTTTCAAACACGTTTTGAAAATTTTAGGTTAAAGTTACTGTTATTTGCGCTTACAAAGACAAACGAATGTACATGAAGAGATCAATGTTGCCAACGTGAATATATCGATAGCGCCAGAGACAATCGATAGCGCCAGCGGCAGCAGCGTTTTCTTGCCGCCATCTTGAATTTATTGTGCTGTGAGCGCTAACATTACACGCAATCACGGTCATTCTCCTACGGCTTTGCACGTGATCACCAACCTGTTGTGCTGTTTCTTCTTTGTTCTATTTCCAAACCAGTTTAGATGTCCTTTCTTTGACATCTATGACTTTGAAATCTCGTGTTTTATTGTCTTCAGATGGCGAAAACAAGAACGAATAACGAAAACAGCGGGAAAAATAAAATTTTGATGATGTGATATGCGGGAAAATGTAACATTGCACTAAATGGCAGACAAACGGGACCTGAAGAAAAAAGTGCAATTCGCGGGAAAACGTAAATAACGGTAGCGTAAATACGAGGTTTCACTGTATTTTTCTATAACTTGTCCAATGCATTGCTGTAAATGATTTTTTAATAAATTGTCATAATTATGATAAATACAGCTGTATAGTCGAGAATTGTAATGTAGAGTATTATTTATTTTTCAAAAGTGCTATTAAGTTATACTGTGCCAAGCGTTAAGGTCCTCTAACTACTGTGCACTCTCGCACACAGTGCTGTGATGTCTCAAAGTGCACAATCAATATTCTAGCAACTCACAGAAAATTCAGTTCCAAGATACGTTTCAAGAGCACGCCACAAGTTTGAATATGATCAGGAATAATTGGATTATCAATAAGAATGCTAATTCGGATAGAATCATGGTGCAGGCATGCTGCGTTCGCAAAAAGTGAACAGTATGCCAGTGTACTAGCATTTTTCTGTCGCTGAAAACACAGGAGCTTAACTTAAGCCGGTTCTTTTAAATGTCCTTTCTATACTTTACAAAATAAGGATGCTGCCATTACACGATCAGACATTATGCGAGTAAATAGGCCTACAGTGTCTATTTTTGAATTTTTGTATAACACTTTCATCCTCTTAAGCTTCAAATTTTATCGAAAGATTCTTCCAAGTAAGTACAGTGTCAGAAACATTAATTAAAGTTTTCATGTGCTGCGTTACATGTTGACCATTTGAGTAATTTGCCAACAAATTTCACACATGTGCTTATTATTACAGTACGTAATATTGAGCTAAGATTTTCCATTAGGGTTGGAAAAAACTTATCTTGGAAATATTTAGTTTGTTATTGTTACTCAAAGAATGACAGATTGTTAAACAGAACATTAACCGTTTTAAGTTTATTAATGAGAACACTAACTGTTTATAAAAACTGTTTCACTTGAAGGGAAAAATACCTGGTTTACCTAATTATTTGACATAAAAAAAAACATTTGTTTAAAACAGCGAATCCTGGTTGACATTATTAACTGGACAAAATGATGAGACTTGTTATGAGTATAAGAACATGACGCACCCTGCAAGGTGCTTAGAGATATTTTACGCTCGGCCCCGCAATATTAGTAATATGTAAGAGTTAGGCCTACCTCATTTTCAACCAAGGGCTCCTTTAAATCCAGTATTGTGAGCCGTGTTGCCGTAAAACATAAAACTAAAGGTTTAGAGATGTTTATATTTACCGTTTTTGTATGTATATATTCACGCCCACCATAACCAATGTAAATAAACAGATGGACACAATACAAATAATGCCATGCGGCAAATTATGAACTTTTAAGAGAGAAAGTGTGTATATAATTATAGTAAACGTAATATTATTAATTTTGTGTATTTATTTAATGCTTTGTTTGTTTCTTTTTGGCAACATAGACATTTTCACGGCCACCTGGGAATGTTTAAATAGAGTCACGTTTTTTTTTTGCCGAGTGTGGGAGATTTGTGGGTGTTGGAGTGGTGCGCCGGCGGCCATTTTCACCACCCACTAACGGGACTTTAAGCCCCCCTCAGGGGTATATAAGGCGGGCGCTTGCCAAGCCAAATCGTCCCCTCAGGGGTATATAAGGCGGGGCACTCACCAAGCCAAATCGTCAGTCTAGGGCTCTGGCCTCCTCCCCGAGTAAGCCTAAGCACCACCCCCCAACTTCAAAAGGGTTGCTTCTTGAGAAGGCAGCGGAAACCCGACGTCCACTTAACCCTAGGGTTGCTTCTTGAGAAGGAAGCAGAAACCCGCCCCTCCTACCTGTTCACCACAAGCTATCTTCCGTGGGTTGCTTCTTGAGAAGGAAGCCTAAACCCGCCTACCCATCCTCTATACAGGTTGCTTCTTGAGAAGGAAGCGGAAACATGGTCCTACCCACTCTTGTGCCAAAAGCGCAGTTCGAAGGAGACGCGCCCTAGCAGCGCGGGCAGTATTAGGGAACGCACCCTACCGCGAGTCGCCACGAGGCGCATATCTGTGACCGCCGGATGCGGAAGTAGAGCTAAGTCCGTGAGAAGTTCCGGGACTCCGTGCATAAATGACCACGCGGTCGAGTAAAAGTGAATATTGTAAACCAGTAGTGTATAAAGACTTGTATATGTTAAAAGCCGAATGTATTAACCAGTGTATAAAGTCAGTGATTGTAAAAGTGCACCAAGGGATAACAATATACAGTTAAAAATGTATTTTATAGTTTCATTTCTAAATACTAATGTCTGATTCAGAATGCCTAGTACTTAATATCTCACCTGAGGAACGAGCAGTGATAGAGGATCGTAAGGCAGAAGCCGCAGTTAAGCGCCGACAGGCCATTGCAGGTAACAGTGAGATACCTGTGGGAGTAATTCCCCCACCTCAGAGAACCGCCGTAAAGCCCACAACACTGTCAGAACTTTGTCGTCATTTACAAAGACACCGAGAACAAGCCGCCTAGACGTAAACGAGACAGTTTCAGTCGCATCCTTAGAAACCTCCACCGCCTTCAGCTACCATTAATTAGCCCGATAAAAACTCCAGAAAAACCAGCACCATTACCACACCCCCGCATCCAGCAGCTGAAGAGGGAAGCCGACTTCGAGCCGAAGCCTGAGTCGGACCGAAAACGCCGCCTCCTAAGGGAGCTCTTCTAGAAATGGTGAGTGGTCAACATGCCTATCCCCTTTATGAAAAGTGAGAATTTTCCCGCTCTACTGAGAGACTGTTGTGTCGACTGCCCCTGGAAACCACTCTCCTTGGGACATTTAGCAGCCTCTCCTCCCCTTCAGGGAACTCTCGTGCTCAGACCTCATTGAACCCTGAAGGTAACATAAAATCAACCCCTTTGCCAGCAAAGTGGCGACAAACAGCGAAAAATACTTCTGGTTAACCCCATAGCATGGAAAAAAAAATAAAAAAATACAAAAATTCTGTAACAATGTCAAACAACACAAATAAAAACTTTGACATTCCAAATAATTTAAATTACTCACATTGTTGGAAATAATTTTGGTATATTTGGTGCCATCTAGAGATGCAGAAGCGATGTAGTCAAGCTTTGCATCAACCCAATAAATACGCTGAGCAATGTAGTCTATGGTGATGCCATTCGGCCACTCCACATCTGGCTTAGTGAAAAGTGGCTTCATTTCCGAGCCATCAAGGTTAGCTCGATTCAGAGACGCTTTATTTGGTGCCCAATCCGTCCAGAACAAGTATCTAAAACACACATTACAAGAACAATTAGGCTAGTGTTATACAGGTGAAAGTGCAGAATTACTACAAACAAGAGTTACATAGGATACAGTCAAAACTTGGGCAGAAGAAATCTCAATACCAAACTTCCTTTCTAAGGTGTTGTACACTGTCACAAAGTCCAAATGACTCGCATTGTAAATGTGTGTATTACATGTCATACTACTGAAGAATTAGCATTCTTAAGCCAAAATATTTACTAACTCAACACACACCCTATTTCAACTAAGTACAGTATAACGCCCTTTTTATGTTACAGTTTTTTATGTTTTCCACTAATTACACTAATTACTTTCGGTCCAATTTTATCTCCATTTGTTTGTATGTAAAACATTCCTGAAATTTACAACACTCAATATTTCTATTTCCCGATATCTATACATTTTCTTCACGTTTCTTTACTTATGAGCGTCAAGCACACATACATGTAAAAAATTATGGCAAACTTCAACGTTAATGGCAAGGTGATCAACTGTTCCGCTCACGTACTCGTATACATCTTTAGAATTTGGAAATACATCGCTCAACACTATTTTGTTGACCTGTGGCTACTCTCGCTCCCGTGACATCGCCACTTGCTATGCGCAGCTTGCACTAAGATGCTCTCATTCACTTGATAGCACAACTGGCCGGTCGCAAATAGTACAAAGTTACTCTAGTTCACGTGTCAGTGCTGCACGCATACTAGCATTCACAACTGCATTTATCGGTATACATGCATCTATGGTTGCTTTGTTTACTATCTCTGTTAACGTAAAGTTTATGGTCTGGATGTAATTTTTGTGGTGTTCAAGTATTATTAATGCAAAATGGCAAAATAATTTTCAATTTATTCATAAAGGATTTTGTTATGGTATGCACTAAAATGCCCTACAGAGATAAAAGACTAGCGTTTGCAATTGACGAAAACTTGAAACTTTAAGGTAGTGTTGAACATCATACAAGGACAAGTGTATTCCTTGGTTATCCCTATTCCAACAAAAAATACAATTGAAAAAATTTTTCAATTATTGAAGAAAGTTCTGCGAGACACGGGCCGTTTGCGTAAAAACGAAAGTACTTTTGCGTATCAAGTTATGATCATCTGATGGATTATTTTAATGAATGATGTGTGGGTATAAGAGTACAAATGTACAAATTAACGATGTTTTACCATCAGAAACGGCACAAGTCATAGCCAGCAAACTGGGAATTGAACATTTTGTGCCTCAAATGGTTAGATAAACTGCTTTAAACAAAGACCTAATTTTGTTTATCGGTCAGTGCCACTATTATATTTACTTAAGTTTATTTGAATTTTTCAAAACAAAATATAGTTCTTGGGTGTGGCTTTAAATGTTTGGGAGTTTGTGTGAAAATTGCTTTATTTTTATTGGCTTTATTAATTTTTAATTATTACAACATAGTAAATTCAAAACCATTTTCCGCATTTCCCAGTTTTTACACTTTCCCGCTTTTTACACCAATTTTGCAGGTCCCTTGAATGGTGTAAAAAAAAGGGGTTCTACTGTATACAGTTTGAAGGAAAAACTATGTATGAACACCAATATTTAATTCTTTTTATCACTTCAGGTGACTAATGGGATCGTTCCTTAATACAGTCCCTGTGGCTTCCTACACCATTTTCTAAATTAACATCTACCACGGCCTATGCTGCTCGAAGGCACAAAGTGTAAGTACCAAATAAGTAATAATAATTTATTTATTATGTTTAAAGTGCCATCCAACAGTCTTGCGAGCAATAATAAGATGACACTAAACAAATAACAGATAAATACAGAAAACAAATACAGAAACACAGGATAAACAATTAACAAAGGACACACAAATGAATACAGATATACAAAATAAAGGACTAGACACGTACTGACAGGACAACATGCAACGAAACATTTAAAAAGAAGACAGGCAGAACTGAGACACACTTAATCAACCTTATTTAAAGTCCCAGAATACAATTTTTCTATCCTTAAAAGGATCAAATTTACAAATATCATTAAAATGGAATATACATCTGTTAATTAGTTTTTATTTTTAGATAATGCGTAAAAAAGATTAAAGTTTCTACTAATACGGTTAGGCACCTTTAAACCTGTATTGTTTATAATACAGTGGAGCCCCGCAACTATGACAAGCGATAATTCTCGAGAATTTTGTCGTAGTTGTGTCGTCGTCGTAGTTGCCGAAATTCCCATTTTTAACCCCTAAAAAAATTTTTTTTGTTAAAGTCTGTGTTTTTCTTGCTCTAATACTGTGTATTAGTGTTACTCTCATTAATAACACTGTTTTTTAAAACAAAGTAATGTTTTTGTATTAAACGCCGACTTTTTCTGAAGATTTTGATACTAGATAAGCCTATAATACCCTCCCCAATTCGTGTTGAAAGCTAGAAATAAAATTGAAAACGGCGATGGCACGAGGCCCGCAGCGGCACGAGTGATGAATATCGACTCGAGTGTGCTGCGCTCTGTGCCAAGCGTCGGCAACTAAAGAGCTTGTACTGTAGCGCATTCTGACGGAGCTATAAGTCTTAGTTTCTGAGCTGTCGACTGGGGCACTTCATGCGCCATTAGCTTCTACGGCACAGCTCGTGCCTGACTGGCGACTGCCTGTCTGTGTAGTATAATATTAGTGTTGCGTACTGGAAATATGTTACGATTGTAAAGTGTTTAAACGCTCGGTACTTATATTTCCGTTACGTTATATGCTTCTACAGGATTGTACAGTATAGTAAACCCATTTTTTCAAAATCACGAAAAATTTACAGTGCGCGACGTAACTTGCAGACTGCGTGCAGACCAAAATAAAAACAATATCTACCCCAGACGTATTAATTAGACTTCTCTCCTCACCAGAAAATAAAAATAAACCACAGAAATATAAACACAACTTCTTGTCTGCAAGGAAAATGAGTTGCGTGAATGTAACGCGACATATTTTTGGTGTCGGGCGTAGTAAAGTAAAGTGATGAATGTAGCAACTGTAATTTTTTAGAGCACGATAATATATTTTCAGCATGTCGTTACGCAAAATCACGGTAAAATAAAACTCAGTAATATTTTAATTGTACGGCATCTTTATCTTTGATTAAATAATATAAAAAATGCCTAAACATTTCCTACAAATACTTAATCAAAACCGTAAATAAAATCGTAATCCAATACAATAGCACACAAAGGTAGTCAATAATCAATCCAGTCAGTTCCAAATAAAATCCAAATTCGAAATCCAATGAAACAAAGCCAAGAAACGCATCCAATATCACAAGATGTGTCCAAAAACCAAGCTACGCGCGAACTGTGTATACACACAATGGCAAGGGCGACGCACGAGACAAACAAAGGGTTTTTTTTGTGTCGCCCTCTCATTCGCTGACCTTGCTCGGAATCACAAAGGAGGGTATAAGGGCTGAAGAGGAAAACATGAGCTGCTTGGCTATAAGGCCATTCGGAATAAAGCGAGCACTAAAGATTTAACCTTTGAAAAAAATCACTAGCCGTTACTGCATATAAACCAACATTAACAACAGTTACATTATTGTTTGTATGGTTGGTAGCAAATAACTGCATGTAGTCCCGTGTATTTTCTTATTTGAATACAGCATTAGTGAAACAACATCAATTGCAAACGACCTCTCTGTATTTAATATACTTTAAAATATTTATTTAAGTTCTTACTGACATATCAGTTTCTGATAAACACATATAAAAGTATTAGAAGTGACAGTTTATGAATATCATTGATAAATTATGTGAAGTTATTAGTAATGTAAGTTATGTTTTATGATCGCCAGCCTGAGTATCTGGAAATAGAAACAGTATTTTTTCCCCTGTTTTGCACATTAAGAAAATATGTTATTTATTGTTTCTCTTTACGTGCGTCGTAGTTGTTCATTACAGTATGCTGAACGGAACTTGAATTCTTGAGTTGCGTGTGTCGTGTGTGTTTTTAGTGGCGGTTTTAATTTTAAAGTTTGAATATACTGTGCATGCATTTACGAGATTCGTAACGGTAATAGCGCCGTTAGAGTAAACGCAGAGAAACCAGTGTTATAAGACGTTTACTCGCAGGTATTTATAACTAAGATTATTACTGAGTATAGCACATATTCAACACCCGTGAATTTAATGAGTACATATTGTAGCTAAAATTTATCGGAGCACTGTAACGTAAATGTAAACATTGTACAAGACTATGTAAATAAAAGCATGTGGCAATGTTGATGTTTACATGTAGCAGAAAGATATAAACTGGCAGAAAATAGAAATTAATCAGGGCTTTTTTGAGTGTTCACTTTATTCCGAATCACCTAGCTGCGACTTATTTACTAACGGACACCACCTCTATTATTATTGCATGCTCACAGACGTATTTTAAGACATATTTCCTACTTGAAATAGTATTTTTAATAAATGCACTTTTCAATTTTAATTTTTAAAATTTTTTTTTGAAGGGGATCAAGAATATTGTCGTAGTTGCGTTGTTGTCGTAGTTGCCGATGTTGTAGTAGCGGAGTTCAACTGTAGTTTGACAATCAAAATAATTGGGAAAGGAGTTAATAAAAAATAGAGAATCATTAACTATCCTACGAGCATGTAAAGTGGTTGTCTTAAAATAATAATAATAATAATAATAATAATAATAATAATAATAATATTAACAATAATAATAATTTTGGCACACACCTCCCTAGTGTGATTAAAATAAATATTGTTAAAAAAATTTTATACAGCAATGTCTCGTAGCTAAGAAAAAATGATGAAAATATAATATATACCGAGGGGAATATTGCATTCTCATTGGGATATCTTCCATTGTAACTTTCACTGTATAAAAATGTAAAGACAATCATCATAGTACCATACATATCAATGGTAGAGAAATAGAGTTATCAGACCAATAAACTTTTGTCACATTATACAAAACGTTTTACCGTATCTGCATTTAGTCAGTAAAGGTGAATTTTTCAATTAGTAAATAATTATATTCCTGTAATGCATATACAAAAAAAATACAACCAGCAATTAATAAAGCAAGAATTTGTAAACTTCATACAACATTATACTTACCCCTTCATTGGATGGACTGCAATGCCTCGAGGTTTCTGCAGCTGTGGAGAACCCAGTACGGTGTGTCGCATGCGTCCTTCATGGTTAATGTCAGTTCGTATCAGTTCAATTTTAGCGCGCAAGCCATCAACGAAATACAGGTGGTGAGACACCCAATCCAGAGCTAAACCCTCGATGGACATGATGTCCTTGGTAACCAGACTCTCAGGTTCCTGGCCGTCCAAGCACTGCCGCTGTGGGGTAGGTAACACAAGGAGGCATTACGACATGCTCTTTATACTTTATATACAACTTAAGTTTAGAAGAAATTGATACCCTTCAAAAATATTACATATTTATAATTAAGTCAACAGCTACCAAATTTGTTGCCACAATTATTTTTGGACAGTAAAAAAATATAGTATTAGGAGGGTACCTTAGGGCCTAGGTATCACACCCTGAATACAGACTTATTACTGGGCACACGACAGAGGACATGAGTCGAGGCCCTACAATGGAGATATGCTGCAATGAGAACAGAGCGATAAACTGGAGATCCCCAAGAAATGCACCAAGTCGTTTAAGGGGGTAAAAATTGCAGATTCTAAGCCATACCCTTGCTTTTCATTAACTGAACTACTCATCCATGAATTGCCCTGAACTGGTGCAGTGTGATGCCAAATTGCAGTGCTTTCTCCACCACTTTCAACTTTATCATTTGACAAGATGTGGAGAATCCACCAGTCTGTTGTGCTGCAGCAAAATGTTTCACCTCTTCCTCACGTACGGAGGGAAATGGCCATGTTTGGACACTTAAGTCATTTCTTGAACTTCTGGATGAATATATCTTTACTCCAACGCTGAACATTACACTCAAGAAATTCCGAAATATGGACCGACCACTTTGTTTTCATTACTTTACACAAAAATAATTACTATTTGTTTTAATATGACCGTATAATGTAGACGTTTATCTATCATAGTAAACAAAGTACCTAGTTAGTGCCAAAAACCAATTGTTTATGAATGATCGTAGACAATCACATTCGCAATAGTAGTTCAATACAGTGCACAGTTGATACTTTCAGTGCTAGATAACAGCGCAGTTCCATATCGATGCGAGCGTAGTTACTACTTTACCCACTTGGAGTAACGTGCACGTACTTGATTCCACACCTGCTGGATAGCTCTGCTTAAAGCTGACAATCATGGTAAACAATGTTTGCATTGTGAGTCAAAGGAATTTTCTTGAAATTAAAATTGTAAATTTCACCTTACGAAGCATGTATGCATCGTTTTTAGGTACAAACGTATGGTGTAAAATAATCTCTATCTAGCACCTTCTTCAAATTTTGTAAAAGAATAAAATTTTTTATGGCGCTAACACATGCTGAAGACACTGTTTTATATAATCCGATGCGTTCACCTGAACATGTTAATTTAATAGAGCATGGTACTGTACAACAGAGATGCCAACCTTGCGGAGTGCCTGTCAGTAGTGAGAAACATTTTGCTATTTACCCACCCCTCGTGAAGAAGCAGGGGGTCTGGAGGCCGTCCCCCGGAAAAATTTCGATTCATAGGTGCAAAATGGTGCTATTTAAGGAGATTTCCTGGTAAAAACATCAATATTATTTTTATTTAATATCGTAAAATGGACACTGAGAAAGGCTGATAGTGTCTGAACAAATAATGTCAGCTTAACTCATGACAATCAAACAAAGCCTTATAATTAAAGGTAATTTGCAATTCGGACAAAATTTTCACTCAAAACACAAGTAACAAAATCACATGAATATTTATCTGCGATCTTGGAGTCGGGAAAACAATGCCTTAAATAACGGCTTTGCATGATCCGCGGCTAGCTGTCAACGGCAAATTACGTTCTATGAGAAATTGTGTGAAATAACACACTGCACGAATAAACACTCGTGTCGTCAGACGATGTGAAAAAAGATGTGAGTGGTTTACACTGATCTCTCTGACAACCATTTTCGTCGTGTTTTTTTGACGTGACATGATGTCTACAATCATCGTTTTCACCGTGTTTCACCGAAAAATCACATTTGCGAGCCTCACAAAACACGTTATTTACTTATGTTTTAGATGGCTGTAGGCATGTAAATTCTTCCGTGTAAGATTTCCGATACTGCTGATTTGGTATCCCGCTAGGTTTCTTTGAACTTGAAGGCTCGGACGTATTTCCAATAACTAAAGTTTTACATTTCGACATTTTCTGCCATTAGCTAACACAAACTGTACTACGGACTTGGCATCTCTGCTGTACAATATTCAGTGCTGAAAGCAACAGTTTAAAATGGTAAGTTTCTCGAAGACAATGTATTTCTTCATAAAAAAAATAAACAATAGTTTTACCAACAACTTTCTGAGAGAACATTTTTCTCAAGTAACTTATTTCTGAAGAACAATTGCTCCTGCCAAAATCTCATACAGTAAATTGTGGTTGGACAGTTTAGCTAGACAAATGCATCATTCTGGTTAAAGGTTTGCAAAGTTAAGTGATATACATTATCTAAGAGTGGTTAACTTGTAGTTTTTCCATACAGACTTTCAAAAACGTGTAGATTTAAAATTGTGTTTTGGAGCAAAATTTTGTACCATGCACTATTAATTACTTGCACTCATTAAAAATAGTTTAAATTAATTTTTATTGAAATAATTTACGTAAAAATTAAACACAGAGCAATGAAAAACATCAGAATATTAAGCCTCCAAGAACTGCAAGTTTTCCACCTTTTTTTGGGCATAAAAATCAATAATAATCTATTATAATACACATTTATTAGTATTAACATTATTTTTAAAGAAATATCTGAAAGAAAATGTGTCTTAGATTCAATTAAATATTATTGAAAAAAATCCTAAATGCAACTTAGAAGTTACAGTGTACTGTCATAAATTTTAAGATGGTAAATTCCCCATTAAAAAAAAATTGGATCCAAAGTAAAATCTTCGGTTCAAAGGCATGTACTGCTTTCACTTCTAGCTAACCAACCTTAACTGATAATTCTTCTTCTTGTACCCTTTAAGCAGAATGGTAACCTTCTGTAATCTTCCAAGTCATAGTCTTTTCATCTAGTCTTTCTTATGTTTATGATGACGCCATTGTCATACCTAGAGCACCGAAATTTTCGTGAACCGAGAAACAATCCGTAGCGATCTTACTTTTAACAAGAAATTTGACAGTAAAACACCTATTCACAAAATAAACCCGAAATCCACTTACTTGCACACACTATCTTGAATGGAAAGTTCCATTAAATTAATTTACAACACAGACCACATTTTAATTAAACTCAGTACAGAAACCAAAACAAAAATGTCCTAATTAAGACGACTGAAACTTTTTTCTGTTCACTTTTGTCTTCATCGTACACCTATCAAAACAAACACCATGGCTGCAGTAGCAACTGTAATAGAAAAACAGTTTTCGAGTTTGAGAGTATCAATTAAAAAATAGAGTTACTCTTCTTATTTCATCACTTTAACATTTCAATTTCCATAGGACTCAGTACCGTTTGCGGTTAATTTAATATGAGCGTCAATATCATAAAATGAAATTACCGCCTATGAAACTGATTTCGTAAAGCACGTGAGTATAGTACTGGCTGCACAGCTTAACAGAGCAGCCATGTCTTGTCTGAATCACGAGAAGAATAAGAACAAACACAAATGTGTCTATGTTATTGTTTAGATTACGAAGACCGTAACACTGCTGTATGAAAAGAGATTTCGTGGTAATGTATATGTGCTCAAAATGCCAATTGTGCACTCGAGTTAGAGAGTGAAGAGTTTTACATTTTTAATAAACTTAATAAAATATTACTGTGCAAGTTCCATAACGTCAAAATTGAATGGGCCCGTAAACAGGGTGGCTACAAACTGTTGGGAATATAATTCCCTGACTTTTCCCACCCAAATTGAAAATTTTCCCTGACCTAATAAATTTTTTTTAACCCGATTTTTATGCTTTATAAAAGAAATCATTTTTTCTTTGTCCAATTCAATGCACTTTGCACATAGTACAAGTTTTAATGTACTACTAATGTAACATTTGTGTTGTTTCTAAACCATTCTTGCAATGAGGCAAGTTGAAAATCAAATAAATATTATGGATATACGCCAGAGCAGCAAACTGTGAGTCAAAGAGAACCAGACAATACACGCAGACAAACAGAAAAGTAAACAACCAAAAGCATCCTTTTGCTTGTCTGCATGTATTGTCCGGTTTTGTGTGACATACCATTTGCTGCAATTATGTATGTCCAAAATACGTCTACGATTTGTAATAGTATTTGCATGAAAAATACATGCCTCAGAAAAAACTGATTGCATAGTAAACACACCAACAACATAATTTGTGTGCTCTATTTTTGCAAGTTTATTAAGTATGCCTATAATAATAATATAAATATTAGAACTGAAAGTTACAACTCTTAAGTACATTTTTACAGTGAGAAATTTACAGTAATACTTAACTTATGGTTTCTCACAATCGACAAATTAAAAGGCCTACTACATGAATAAAATATTTGTGTAAAAACTTCTTACCTCAGGAAACACCGATTCATTACATAGCTTACACAATATAAACAATATACTTTGCGTACTCTAATCCTGCATGTTGAAATAAAATAATTAAATCAAAATTACAACAGACAGTTGCAACTGAAGTAATTAATTTTAATTGATGTCAAAAATTCAGAGTAATACAATTGTTACATTAGGAAATTAAATTTACAATTTCATGTAGTACACAATTAAATTATGTGTGGAGAAAATTTTCATCCGATTATAAACATATTTCATGATTACATACTACCTACAATCAAAAAGCCCAGTACTATACAAGATTACACAAAAAAATTTCTTGGAAAAATGTAATTTTATGAGTATTGTAGAGGTACTCACTGAGAGATCCTGTGAAGTGTGCTTGCCATAAGCATGTAAAGCAGTACTTTAATCAGTTTTTGTAACTCTACAACCTCCTAGCTCCCATCCCCCCCCCCCCCCAGAGGGGTTTCTCTTCTATCTTCAGCCATATTAAGTTCTTCCCCCTTGACACTTCACACATCTTATTAACAAGCAAGCACACACACGTTGCTCTAAAAATAGAATTCCGCCCGCCTTTTCTACCATCCCTTCTTTCCAATAGGCGACTGTGTGTTACAAATTAAAGTTGATGAAAATAACAAGAAAGAAAGAAAACAGCATGGCAGCATGCAAGTTTACTTTCTCATGTTACCAAAAGATAGCTGTATCATTTTACAAGCCGGTAGCTGCTTTTCACACTAATGGAGTATAGCATACGTAAAAAAAACCGCTGACATGTTAGCCTTCCGGATCAGAAGGAAGCATCTAGGGGAGGGGGGCTTAAGAGAGAGACGAGAGAGCCGTGCACCACGTAAAAAAAAAGCCGAAGGCGACACGTTATCAGCCTTCTAGCCTTCTGCATCAGCAGGAAGCGTCGAGCCGTAAACAACTGAATAGATTACGGATAAAAGTGGCCTATGTGACGCAGCGGACCCTGCTACTTATGGCTTTCTTCCCCGGGATTATGGTACCGTGATGTCCGATGAAAGGCACCAGACGCGTCTTCACGCTTGCTAGTCCGCGCTACTCCATTCATGTTCGGCCTCATTTTAACTGATTTTAACTATTGCTTTTCGATTTCCGAAAAAGGAGATGGGGCGGGGAATTTTCCCTGACTATTCCCTGACTTTTTCAGGCTACTAAAATTCCCTGACTATTCCCGGTTTTCCCGCCCTGTCGCCACCCTGGTAAAGACACTTGCATCAAGCATTGCAGTGACAATTTGGCGCACAAACAAAAAAAAGCATCCACGGCATCAAGCCAGCACAAGCAAGAGACAAAATATCTATCGGCGACAGCTTTGAGAAAGACCAAAGTTGACAAAGATGTATTTGTCACTTCTTTGACAAGGCCTTCATGGTAGATAACATTCATTTGGAAAAACCTGGAAGGTCTGCAATTAAAAACTGTGTGGAAACTTTTGATCCTGGTAAGGCCATTTTGTTTTACAAGATCTTCGAATTTAGAAACACTTGACGATTCCATTTATGACATTCATAAACTTGCTACCTACATAAAATCGATTAAGGCCAATTTTGCCCCCCATCCCTTTACCAAATTTAAAATTGCATTTTTTCTGCAAAGTGTATCTAGTGGGGTCCCGTTTTTTGTAGCGTTTTGCGGGAAAGTAAGACAAGTTAACATTAAAATATAAATTTATATCACAAGACGGACGTCTACCAATTAAAAGGGTACCTCTGAAAGGTAAATACAGTTGGCCCGCCTTATCCGCGGACTACGTATTCGCGGTTTTCACCAACCGTGGTTGGAAATTGAAGAAAAAATGTTTTTAAAATAAATATGAAATTTTTAAGAATTTGTATTTTTGCACGTGCCGCACACTATGTGCTGCACAAACTACTAGCGTCTCGCTTGCAGTGCAAGAGAGCAGCTAGTCTTGTGTTGTCAGCTCCTGTTATCTGCTTCGTTATGCAATGTGCTAGGTGCTCGCGGTTATCGTTAGTATGATGCAGTACGGGCAGGAGCTGCAAAGAAGCGATGCTGTGTCGAAAGTGCGGGTGCGGCGGTACTTCACTCAAATACATCATGTCGCTCGCAGCACGCTTTCAAAACAAAATGATTTGATATATCCCATGAGCCACATTGCCTGCTCGCAAACTGCTTCCATGCAGAACACACATGTGTATTTGATTACAGAGTGTTGTTTGCCCGCTTGCCGCTGACCTGTAGGGCACAGCCTTGAAGTGCATGTACAGTGTGCAAGTTTGCCCGCTTGCAGCCCGCACGTAGGGCACAGCCTTGAAGTGCATGTATAGTGTGCAATTATACACGATTCCGTGGCTTGTAGCGTAATGTTTCCTAAAAATAAATACAGTAATGATACTTCAAAACCAAAGAGAGATCGCTAAGTTCTTAATTTGACTGAAAAAATGAAAATGCTACATTTAATAAAAGACAATACATATGTTGCAAAAGTTAGCCGCAAGAACGGAGGAAAAAAACGAGTGTATAGTTCGTACGTTACAAAATAAAGCACGACAAATAAGATCAAATGTTAGTACTGCACCAAAAATGGCAGAAAAAATTGTGCCACGTTAATTTTAGTGTAATCAGTGGTGGTGTATCGAAATGAAAACCGCTAAAACTTTGTCCTTATCTATGTTTACACATGTTTAAAATTTTTTTTTGTGTGTATGGGAAAACAAATCATGCTGAGTCTATTTTAGTGTATTCAGTGATGCCATGTAAAAAAACTAAACTGCTAACATCCTTAAAGCGGCCGCCTGGTGCACCTGGTAAAGGATATTTTTGTACATGTGAGGTGCTACGAGCCATGTCGGCCGGCACACGTATTGTGATATCGCCTCTACGCCCAAAGTTGTAAACATGCACGCAGTGTTCCCGCCGTAACGATTTGACTGTGGGGCTTTAAGAGGTGAGCCTATCATTTTACTGAACGCGTCACTGTAGCAAAGTCCAATGTACTTGTAGAGCTCAATTTCGTACAAATCCATTAAATGTAACTTGAGAAACAACCGCGTGAAAAAGCAGATTTTAACCAAGTTTGAGGGCTATTAAGTCCTGTAAGAAAAATACTGCACAGAAAACCTTGCAAGTCAGTTTGGCGCGCTGTGGATAGAGGCGATATGCTTCTCTTCAAGCGTGGGACACTGGCTCTTATCGCTATGCTGTTCCCACACGTCAGAGGTGGAAATTCGACACCGGCTAAGACTCCGCTTAGTTACGGTCAAAATATTCTATGTTTTGTAATCCTATTCTTTTCCGTAGTTTATATGCACGTCATACATGCAAACAATATTTACAGACTATTGCAAAATATTCACGCCTATGTAGTCGTAGTTGTGCTTGTTGCACTGTTATTTTGTGTGTTTGATTGACATAGATAAAGTAAGCATTAAACGTGAGAAATAGCGTTATCAAATATAATTCTATCAACTCTCGTGGCATCACTCCCTCTTCGCACAGCGCAAGTCCTTGGCAGTGTAGGGTGGAGAGATAGCGTGGCGCATCAGGCTGTGCCGTGTTGCGACGTCAGCCAGACCACCTGGCTGGTGGCGCGCTGTTGCCAAGTCTTCACGTACTTCGCAGTGTGATTGCAGCTGTATCTAACACGCCGCATTGCACATGTAACGTAGCATTTTTACGATACTTAAATGTTGTGGGACACTTTATGAATGCATTAAAGATATGTACCTCACACAAATATAGTAGTAGGTGGATTTACTGGTAAATTTTTTTATATAAAATGCATATGGTGGTTTATGTAGGCTATTAAGGTGACTTGAATATACGCGGTTTTAGTTATCCGCGGATTTTCTGGAACGAAATACTGCGGATAAGGCAGGCCAACTGTATGACCGAAACATGTCCTGGAAAAAAAAACACTCACCCAGATCCTTCTCGTGAATACATAGTCTCACACTCATATCATTTCACACAAAAAATGGCAAATAATAACTGAAGTTTAGATTTATATCAATACAGACGTCTACCAATTAAAATCACACCTAAGAACGATGCCAATTAAATAATAAACAACAGACCTATCAACATGCCACATTGTAAGAACAAAAGCGAACTGTCAATCCTATGTTGCCAAGACCGCACCTTCAAATTCTACTATGAACTCTTGGGGGAAAAACACAACTGTTTAAAACACACTATATTAACTAAAAATTACACACTACATTATCTAAAAATACATTAAAATTTACGGCATTTTGCAAACAGTACGCATGAAACACCATGAAGAGAGTAATTTTTTGCCACTGTGAAAACTTGAAAACATCACAACACATTGTCAGGGAAACCATTGGTCTGGCAACATTGGGCCGGAAACCACTGAAAATTCTTGTATACAACGCAAAAAAACTGGTATTCGAGACGAAAAACTGGTACCTCGCGTCAAATCTAATGTTCCACACAACTACAATATCGGTACGAAAAGATATTATGGAACTTGAAAATTGGAATACCCAAGAAAATGGTATGTTGTGTTGATACCACCCGCAAAAATTTTAGTTAACTAAATTTTGAAATTCCAGGGTTTTTTAGAGAAATCCCTGACTTCTCCAGACGTCTTAAATTCCCTGACTTTTCCCGCCACCCTGTTATATTATCATCCAAAATATTTCACTTAGTCCTAACACATTACAACTGTTAGCTAAATTTATTTACATCACATTTTACGAAACAAACATACTATATGTATAAATAATATTCGGTAAAACAAACAAGTGCTAAAGGATAAATTCTTAAATTTTTAATTATAACCTAAAACATCTTGAATGTATTCATTCTTGTGTCGCATCTGTATTTCCTATTTGTAGGCGCAACAATTATATCCTTCTTATTTTCACTGATTATTCTGCCGATAAAACTAATGCAGTCATCCATTCCTGGTTTTTCATAAGATGCGTGGCAAAAATTTTTTTTTCCTGTTCATGGAGACATCAATTTAATCAAAATACACATCACAACTTCATCAGAATCGCAAGAATATTTGTACTTATTCCTTGCCGTCACATAAATATGTTCAATCTTAATTTAATTACTAAAATGTAAAACAACATAAAAAATTACCAAGTACCATGTGAAAACCAGATAAATTAACACATTCACTAAACCTAAATAAACGGCCGCCATTTTCTAATCTATGTACTTCGATATGCTCTCATCTACTATCGCTGTAAAAAATTGATTTTGTCAGTTCACTTCAAATTGATTCTTGAATCAAAGGTATTATTTACTACGGAAATAATTAAAATTTTTGCAATTATTATGTAATTTTGCATAGAACGAAGGGATTTCACGAATTTCAACAAAAATTGAAAAATGTATGACTTTGTGTATTGCGAAAACACTTGTCTATAAAAATAACTAAAATTGCAGCTGGCAAAGTACTGTCCAATTTCTTGATGAAATAACTAAATGATTGGTGGCCAATAAATACCCGCAGAAAAGAACAAATTCAAGTACATTTCCAGCACATTCCCGACACCGAAAAAATCACATACAATTCCCGTACTTCCCGCAATTTCCCGATCTCTGTACACCCTGGCTTGTAAACAAAGAAAAACGAACGCACGTAAAGAAATCAATGTTGTCAACATGAATATAGCGATTGATAGCATTTGAGACAGTCAATAGTACTTGCGGCGGAATTTCTCTTGCAGCCATCTTGGATTTGTGACGTGAAAGCAAACAGTACACGCAATCACAGTCATTCTTCCATGGCTTTGCACGTAATCATCTTTGGCTGTGGTGTTTCTTCTCTGTTGTTTCCAAACATATTTAGAGGTCCTTTCTTAGTCATCTGTGACTCTGACATCTTGTGTTTATACTGTCTTCGGGTGGTGAAAAATGTAAACAGCGGGAAGAGTAAGATTTTGATGTGATATGCGGGAAAGTTTTAACATATGCACTAAATGGCAAAAAAACGGGACCTGAAGAAAAAAGTGCAAAACACGGGAAAACGTAAAAAACGAGAATGTAAATACAAGGTTTCACTATTTTAATGCAGCAACAGTAACACAAACTTAAAAAAAATTACAATAATAATTATCACAAAACATAATTTATGTATCACTTTAGAAAGGGAATTGGTTATTTTTTATTTTGTGACAACAGTGATGCTACAATGGTACTCTTGTACTCAAAGTAAATTTGGAGTTCCACTGAACATACATACACTCACATTTATTTTAAAGCTCCCCTGCACACTGTAACTTACCATAATGGTGTCAACATTAATATCGGCCCAGTAGACACAATTATTCTTGAGGTCAAACTCTACGGCAATAACATTTTGCAGGGGTACTGGAATGGGTATCACTTCCTCCTTAGGTGTTGGGTCATTAAGGTCTATTCTGAAGATCTTCTGGCGCTGAGCAACAAGCAGAAATTCTTTGCTCTCCCTAAAACAATATGCAGAACATACTATATACCTTGTGCCTGGGAATGAAAAAAAGTGAAACTGAATGTTATATCATAAATCATTTTATTGAGATTACAGAAAATTAAAACAACTTTTTATTATTATTATTTATTTTTTAAACTTAACTAAACAAATTTTATTGGTCACAATGTTAACTACTACCAACTTGCACACTAGATCAGTCCTGTAGCATAACCTATGGGATACAATAGGGATAGTTCCTATTGCATTTTTACACGATACACCAACACGAAAAACAAATACACTAGACCCCCAATTTTACGAAACCTGGATTTAACGAAGGTAGCGATTCTACGAATACAATCTCAGGAACCCTCAAAAAATAACAAAATTATATGACAAAAAAATTGTAAGGAATTACGTTGACAATGAATAAAACATACTGTATCTAATTCACGGCATTAAAATATGAATTGTACAGTTGCAGTTATTACTTGGTAAGTCACAATATTAAAAATAAAACAAAAATAGCGAAAATCCGTTAAAATATGCGGCAGTGACAGTTTGAAAACCGCGAGGCGGCGGCGGCGCCGCCGCCTGTGCCAAGCCGGCCGGGCTATCTCCAACTACGACGTATTAGGATCTATATAGAGGTCGTACTATAGACGCAAAGTTCCAGCGAATGCACATATGCTCATTTAACTATAGTACAGCCTCCTTCTAGGCTGTTTCACGACGTATTATATCTCTCTCGTCTCACGCCAAATGAGTTTACTTTTTTACACGAACCCTATAAATAATAGCGTGATATTTTTCTTTATTGCGTTAACACCATACGTACTTAAAACAATTAACTTGGCGCATAATTTGCTTTATTAAACAATGCGTTACTGCGTGTCGTAAAACGTGCGTTTCACAAATGAGCACGATAATAGCGCTACCTATTATCCAAGTGTAGAAACATTTGTCTCCGGGTATGCCGAACTTGGAAAATAAATAGACGTTCGTGTATTACGTAATCCCGGAACTCCTAATTTATTTTTACCGCATATACCGACTGTGAAAGTATTTTTTCAATAACTTATACATGTAATTCTCGACGATTTTAGTAAGAACGTCACAAAATGGTGTTCTTGGAACAACGTCGGTATATGCTACGGTGCTGCTATCTATCTGCCATCTTGTGAACGTTCGTACAGTTGCGCTATCTGTCCGCTCTGCACGCTACTAGTATCTACGTTCTCGTACAATTCATCAACAACGTCAAGTGAATGTTTTTACGTTAAGTTATATAAAACTGCGCAATGAATAAATACATCCGCTTATTCCTTCTTTCTTTGGTGAATAATTTACAAGGGCATTTTACTAGTAATGTATGCCTACTTTTTTTTCCCCCCATTAAACGCTACGCAAATCGGGCTATTCGCTTGTGAGAAGGCATTCGACAGCTCGGTTTTCTCTCTTTTTTTTTTTTATAGGACAAAGGTTGATCATATGTATTGTTTAGCGGTGTTCTTTTGATCGTAAGTCGCAGGGCCGGTCCTAAGGTGTAAGTGAAGTAGGCTGTCGCGTAGGGCGCCGGAAAAATTGGGGCGCCCAGTCATAGCCTCGGCCTTCATAGACCTACAAGCCGCAAAAATTGTTTCAGTAAACAAAACATATAAGACTAAACTGTTAGTGCAAGTAAAGGATTGGATTTAGTAATAATAATAATAATATGTACTCAACCGTCGCTTTAAGAAATCAAAGAAGCACAACTTCATGCAACTTGATACAAAACAGACGATAATGCTTCCTCACCCACCTCCTGAACATACCAACCAGAATGACTTCCATCCGTGTCTCATGTATCAGCAAGCAAACTGGCATCTGCAGCATCATGTGTAAAAACGGGATTAAACTGACTAAATTGAAATGTCATGTCGACAGATTAGTAGGAGCAAGTCGTATAGGTTACTTTTTTAAACCAGCAATATGCTGTACAATCAATATGGTGTAGTTAAACGTTTCCGGTTGGTACAGGTGAAGGCCTCACAGAAACTGTACTAAATGAGCTGTCTACACAGAACATTCCTTTAAAGAACACGAAAGGCCAGGGATATGATAATGGTTCCAACATGAAAGGAAACATGCTGGAGTTCAGAAAAGGATTCTTGATATGAGTTCTCGAGCATTTGTTGTACCATGTGGAAACCATTCCCTCAAATTAGTGGTTAACGATGCTGCTCTGTCTTGCCTATTGCAGTAGACTGTTTTAGCATTATTCAAGAAATCTTTAACTTCTTTTCAAGTTCTACTCACAGATGTAGTATTTTGTTGAATCACATATCAACTCTTACAGTAAAACCTCTCTGCAGTACTCGGTGGGAAAGTAGGATTGAGGCATTGTTGCCTCTAAGATACCATATTGAGCAAATATATGATGCAGTGTATGAAGCCTCTGAAGACCAGAAACTTGATGCATTTGGGAGAAACACTGCTTTATGAATCGCAAAATAATTGGAGAGCTTCAAGTTTCTGTGTTGTTTAGTAACTTGGCATGAATACCTAGTAAAAATAAACATTGTGAGTAAGGTCTTGCAAAAGGTCACAACTGATTTGCAAAGCTCAATGGATCTCGTCAAAAGTGTACAGACATTTCTAGAACAAATGAGATCTGAAGAAGGTTTCAATAACGTAATCACAAGTGCAAAAGAACTGGCAGAAAAACCTGGTGTTGCTGTTGACTTTGAAAAAGAAATCCAAGTCCGTCCAAGGAATACAAAGAAGCAGTTCTACGAGAATGAAGACGAACATATTCAGGCTGGGACACGGTCGTGTAAGAACAGGTCTGGACACTCGCCTATCTACTAATGTATTTTGCTCGACCCCCTTGTTTGGCTGTAGTTCGTCAAGTTACCGAGAATGTTTTACTTTTTGGCGCTGTAATCCGGGCGGTCGGACTCAAAAGTCCACCCACTCTTTTCCATTGTTTAATTTATAAAGTAAATAAATATTGCTGGAGCCTTTTCGTACATTTGTGAGCGAAGGAAGTACTTCATAAATTGATAAAAAATATGTTTTGATAAATTGTTTATCTTTGTGGGAAGGAAGTGGGCGGAGTTTGAGTCCGACCGCCCTAACTGCAGCGCCAATAAAACAACAAGGAGGTCAAGTTTCCAGACGAGTGTCCAGACCTGTTCTTCTACGACCGTGGTCTGGGATGACATCGTTCAAAGTTAATTTCTTCTTTGTCGTGCTTGACACAATAATATCCTCGCTTAAAAAAAAATTTTAACACATGGAAAATCACAGTAATAGTTTAAAATTTCTTTATGATATTGGAAATCTGCAGACATGGGATAGAAAGGAGTTGAAGGATGCTTGTACGTATCTTCAAAGTGTGCAAGTGATGGTGAAGGATGTGATATAAACTGAGAACGGTTTGAGGAACTGCAAATTTTTGCACCAATGGTGATTTCTGACAGCTCTCCAGTTAAAGCCTTGTCGTTCATAACCAAAAATGGTTATACGGACACTTTCCCAAACGTTTTGGTTGTGTTGAGAATTCTCCTGACACTCCCAGTTTCGGTGGCCAGTGGGAAAAGAAGTTTTCCAATTTGAAACTGATAAAAACTTATTTGCGATCAACTTTGTCTCAAGAGTGTTTGGGTGGGCTAGCAACAATGGTAATTGAAAATGACTTGCTTAATGTAATGGACACAGTTTTCATACTCAAGGAAATCGCAAAAATGAAAGCCAGTAAAGTCTCTTTTTAATGATTAATGTTTTTCAATTGTTCTCCTACTTGTTATTTGATTGTGATTATATTAATTTACTTTCCATTATTATAGATAAGCATGTATTTAGATTTATTTAGGCCCATATTAATGCAAGTTTGTAAAATATTTCATCAAGTAGCATTTATTTTTAAAAAGTAGAGTATGTATAAATCAATTGACTGATAACCATAACACTATCATATAAGCCAAAATACTCCAAAAACTCAAATTTTATTTCTGAACCCTTCTTTTTAATTTTACCGCTAGGAAAAAATGGGGCGCCAAAATAATGTTTGCTTACACTTTTAAAATGTCTAGGGCCGGCCCTGGTAAGACGTCTGCCTATTGATATAAATTTATATTTCAACTATCACTTGCGTTATTTTTCCATTAAATGCTACGGAAGTCGGTCTATATCTACCGCTCAACAGTGTGACGTCTGGCTACTGATATCAATTTATGTTTACATTATTACGTTAATTAATTTCCCGTAAAACGCTACGTAAGTCGGGCCTAGACACACTTTGCAAAAAAAATGCAATTTTAAAATTTTCTGTTATGGGG
>PNEQ01001739.1:51251-79618 GCA_003012365.1 Medauroidea extradentata | reverse complement strand
GCGACCCAGCACATGTGGCTCGCATATACAGGGACCTCCGAGTGCGACTTCGCCAGCCTTCAGCTGACGAACCTGAATTTACGCATGCCGACGAGGTAAAACGTATAATTAAACGTATGAAGCCCCGCAAAGCACCTGGGTTCGATACCCTACAAGCTATAGTTCTCAAGCAGCTGCCAGAGTCTACACTAGAGGCTCTGTGTTTTATTTCGTCTCATCGTTTGTGTTGTCTGTCGTTTTTCCTGTTTGTGTCCGACATCTTTGTGTTTGTTTAGTCTCATCGTTGTGTCGTTTGCTGTAATTCTGTTTGTGTAGTTGTTTCGTCTCATCGTTGTGTCGCATGTCAACCTAGGTTTATTCTGTTTGTTTCCTTGCTTTATCTGACCAGATTCCAGTTTTGGAATTTCATGTTGTGTATGTATCCTGATGACTAAAGCATACTCTGCTTATTTATGTTTTCTTGTCTTATTTTTACTTTTAGTTTTCTTGTGACAGTAATTTATTTCGCAATGGAGTATGTCCATACAAACAAATCCAGTCATGCACTCCCATTGCACAGTTCTTTCAAAGATCACACCTTTTCTATCATGCTACAGAGTTAACTAAACTAGCAGATTTGTCTATCTAACACTTTATGACTTAACTACCCATCTGGTGTACAAAGAGGTTTTTTAATTAAAGTAAATATTATCTGCCCTTAGCAATACACGCGAGCAAAGCCGTTCGGCCGTGGGCACACAGCTATTCTACTTAATAAAATCCTAACAGTGACTGACTGACAGACAACGCACAGCCCAAGCCGTCGGGTCTGGAAGGATTATTCGAAATTCGAAAATTAAGGGAGTGAAAAGCTGTTAAATGTGTTTTTAACGGATACAGGATATCTCATTAACCTAGAGAGCTGTCGTACTTTTTTTTTTCATTTCAAAATATTGCGTAAACAAATGTATGTTGCCCAATTTCTCGATTGTTCGAAATTCGTAAATTAAGGGGTGAAAATACTTTAAATGTGTTTTCAATAAATTCACGATTACTCTTAAACTAGTTTAGATATGGTGACGGTTTTTGTTTCAGATTGAAGCTTAGGTAAATATCAAAAAAGTATTTATATAAGTTTTCGGAATTTATCCGAGAATGCCGTTAAAAAATAAAACGTGTTTTCTAATTAATCCTCAGTGTCTCTTAAACCAATAAAGTTATCGGCATGATTTTTGCTACAGAACGATGGTTGCATGGATGTCTAAAAAATGTACCCAACACCAGGATTTTTCGAAATTTGACCTTGAAAGTCGTTAGTAAAATAAAAAGTGTTTTCAATTAATCCTCTGTACCTCTTAAACCCGTTGATGATTTTTTCGTACAAATTAAGCTTACGTAAGTATCTATCTGAAGATAAATTCAGGATATTTTGAATGTGTCAGTCAAGAGTGGGAAAATCATTAAATTGTTACAGAACTCCCCAAAATTGGAACCACATGAAAAAAAAAGTGAAAAAAAAAAAAAAAAAACAATGAAAAGTTATTATTTTTTACCCTTTTATTTGTTAACAAACCTTTTTTGGGCTTAGGCCTATATATAGGGACTAGGAAATTTCGCGAATTCAATGAATTGTAGGCTAGAGTCCATTATACTATGCATACTCAACCCCCGTCTATTCGTTCATTGTGTGCTGTTCCACTGAGTAGCAGCTAGTTGACTAATAGTCGGGTCTTGAATATGCATAGTATAATGGATTCTGGCCTACAGGTCGTTGAACTCGTTAAATTTTTCAGTCCCTAACCATATACAATAAGAAATCTAATGATTGCTGCCTTTAGGTTCACATACTCTTTGATAGGTGCGTTGAAGTCTGTGGTGTGGACGATATTGGGAACTTATCCCGTGTAAGACGTAACGATAGGAAATTACTGTGATATTAAAACATTACGCACATATTTTAGAAAGCCAGAAGATTATTTCATTTTATATTCGAAGTATACAACAACGTCTTTAAATGTTAAAAGTACAGTGGACGCAGCCGTGACGGAACAGTGAGTTACTTGAACTGCCCTGAACAGCTAAGGGCGTGAGTTATTTGGGTTTAGGTATAGGTTGTAAGTAAGTTAAGTTAATTTTTATGCAGATTTCACTTACTTCCATGCTACAGTTGATGTAAGCAAACTCGGCTGTTGATTGGCTAATTATGTCTGCCATCTCTATATATAAAAATGAAAGCTGACTGATTACTGACTGACTGACTGACTAACATATCAAACTGCAGCACAAACCACAGGACCTAGAATCGTGAAATTTTTTGTGGGGGTTCCCTTCAGGTCGTAGGCGAGCACTAAGAAGGGATTTTTTGAAATTCGAACTCTAAGGGGGTGAAAAGGGGTGAAATGTATTTCCGAAGAAACGTTGATAAAGCTCGAACCTGACGGCCAATCATCGTGATTTTTAATTTAATAGGACACTCGTAAAAATGCATATTAGCCAATTTAAGGATTTTTCGAAGTTCAACATTTAAGGGGGTGAAAAGATCTTAAATGTATTTCCAATCAACTATCGATATCTATCGAACCCTTCGGGATAGAGAGTTGATATTCATTTCAAAATATTGCTTACGAAAATACCCAAAAAGTAGTTTTATGTTTTTTTTTTTTTTGGAATTCGACCCCCAGGCAGTAAAAAGGGGTAAAATGTGTTTTTTATGAATCTCTATATCTTTGAAACACAATTGGCTACCGTCGTGATTTTAACTTTAATTGGTTACTTTTACAAATGTCTATGACAGGACTTAAAGACGTTTCGAAATTCTTTACTTAAAGGGGGGAAAATACGTGAAATGTGTTTTCGATTATCCTTCCATATCTATCGAGTCAACCGAGACATCGAAGTGCTCATTGCTTTAAATTGGTGTTTTTGTAAATATCACAAGTACCATTTAAAATATATTTTCTGAATTCGGCCCTAAACTGGTTAAAAAAGGGGGGTAATATGTGTTTTCGACTTATATTCTATATATATCGATCCCATAGCTTTTTGTATAGCGACGTCGTTTTTGTTTAGAATTGATGCTTACTCAAATACCTAAAAAGTAATTTCAGGAATTTTCGAAATTGGCCACTTAAGGACGTGAAAAGGGGTGAAAAGTGGTGAAAAGCGTTTTCAATTAATCGTCGATATATCTTGAACCCAGCGGGCTAGTGTTGTGTTTTTTACGTCCACGAGATACCAATAAAGTATTCTAAAACGTGATTCAAGGGTTTTTCGAAATTTACTCTCTTAGGTGGTGAAAAGACCTTGAATGTGTTTTAGATAAATCCTCAATATCTATCGAACCCGTCGGGATATACAATTAATTTTTGCTTCAGGATGATGATTACAGAAATTATCGCAAAACTGTTTTCAGGTTTTTTTCGAAATTCTATTTCTCAATACTGTTTCTTAATAAGAAACGTGATTATTAAGAATAAAACCAAGTTGGTCAATATTCAAGGCAGACGATCCGAAAAGTATATTTTCCGCTATAGCAGCATGAAAACCCCGTTTTAACCAATTTTGACGTGCCCTAAAATGGGATTTCTAATACGTGTGCTGTCTTGAAATTATTTAAGGGCAGTCGTCTGAAGTGTGTGTTCTTTTCGTATACAAACGCCGTTTACACACGTGTATTAGTTTCGATGTAAAACGTGTTCTTCAATATGTAAAATAAATGTAGGACATCAAAATTTAAATTGATGTACTTGTTTCTTATTCGAACCGTCTAAACGTAAAACTGTTTGAATGGTACACGTCACTCCTACTGTCACTTATATATATATATATATATATATATATATATATATATATATATATATATATATATATATATATACACACACACACACACACACACACACACACACACACACACACACTGTGGTAACTTTATTTTCGGACTAGTCCGATAAAAATCTGAAACCAAAGCATTTAACTTTTAATGCTGTTGGTTATCTGTTAAATTTTGGCATTACAAAAAGTTGTATATACTTCCGAAATCAGACAGGATTGACAATGGTAATTTGTCCAACAGTAGGGGAAAGTGATAAATTTATGTTCACTTTATGTTGAAATAAATTGTTTATAATACATCTACATAGTCTCTTGATTTTTTGTGCATTTATATACCCAGAAATGCATAGGTTTGCTTAATTGATCATTTCTAAGTAAATTATGTGACCTGAAAGTCGTCATGAACACGAAAGTAGCAACAATATTTTCATTCAATTTGCATACCTTATAATGCAACCATATATTTAAATTGTGATTTCCGTAGAATTTGTGAATTAAACATGAGACTGACGAACGTAATTTGTCAGAGGGTCATTTGTTTACAAGGTAGATAAAAACAAAATTAATCACTACCCTTCAAATTTTAACTTTGCTGATAATTGCAGTAATTAACATTCAAAATTATTATTATTTAATTTGATTTAATTGAACATAGCTACTAACTCATTAACGTGCTCTGAAGGAAAATACAGAAATTTCGCGAAATGTATTATTCAAAACAAGGTATTGTGTTTGTCTCAGTGATCACTAACATGTTGCAGTACCATTTTTGAAATGTAATTCGGTATTTTGTTTGTCCCTAAAACACTGCCTTTAAAGTGTTTTTGACGATAGCTTATATTGTGCTTCTGCTGCCTAAACATGCAGATGTTTTTAAGATCTGTCAAAAAAAATTACTTAAGCAATCTGAATGCAAAGCACTGAACATCGGAACATGAAAACAAAGCCGTCATGCCACAATAAGGCTTAAAAATTTTCTTCAGAAAGATTTCGCTGCTGCATTTCTTTTAGAATAACGTATATTTGATGTAGCATTGACTAAATTCTAAAGTGGCGAAGGGCTTTGTGGAAACTGGTGCCATTGTTCTTGTCCTTCCCGGAATAATTGGTAACACTAAACACGCCCCGTTTTGAGTTATCTGTTTCCTTAGCCGTACTGTTCTAAGTTATAAAAATTATATTAGAAGACGCGAACATAACACGAACAATTTTTTTTTTCGTGGCCGACACAGACTTATTTAGATATACTGTACAGCAAGAGACCTGGAAACTAAGTGGCAAGCCATACTGTATACAGCAGTACTTTGGTGACGCTTCTACTATAGGATAATATTGCAATCAGTAATAAAAAGTGTAAGCGAAAATGCGCAGACTTGTTCATTGAGTGTTTCTTCGGTTTACATTTAGGACTTGAAGGCAATTCTTCTGCAAGCCTTACGGCAAGTCAACATCTGGTGCTCGCCTCCACCCAACGTGATCCGGGTTCGATTTTCAGTGAGGTCACCCGGATTTCTTTTTTGAGAGAGAATCGTGCCGGACAATGCCGCTGGTTGTCGGGTTTTCTTGGTGATCTCTCATTTCTCCTGCCCCTTAATTCCGTCACTGCTCCATACATCATATCGCCCTTACCAGCGCTAAAGTTGTAGCTGTTGAGTGTTGACAAAACCCTCTTTACTTACCTTCGTTTTGTGCGACTGAGCCATTAGCGATTTATTAAAAACATTAACTTTTTAAACAATTGTATTAATTTAAGGTAGCCGCCTGGGTGGACGTATTTTGCGTGTTCGAGGTCTAGAAGCGCGGAAGCGGAGGGACGATACAGCACGCACACGGCAGCTAGAAAATATTTTTAATGGGTAGTTGAGGACCCGATCTTGGTATCCACACGTGTGACATACTTTGAATGCTATTTCTAAACAGATATCATCCATGTACGTTGAGCAGTTATCGAATAATCTTGTAACATTTGAAACTCTGCACACCACTCGGCGGCCTGGGCAGGCGGTCACCTTTAGAATTAGTAGACGCTAGCTTTATTTACTTTTTTTTTTTTTTTTTTTTTTTTTTTGCGTTTGAGATACGGGAACGGCGAAGTATATTATTCGAATATGACACGTCAGTCAAACACCTTATCGCCTCTAGGCGCGAAGGACTAATTTAGCGTGCAGTGTTCTCGTAGAATGTGTTTTTCAATATGACTTCAAGCGATGACCCTGTTATTTTATTCGTGGAAAATATGTGGTAAGGTCCAATGCAGGTTCCATGATTTTCTCAGCTACAGCAACGTAAAAAAGTAACTTTTAGCACCTTTGAGGAGCTTGGTAATAATGTTTTTATATATCAGACAGCTTGTTTAAAGCCGTAGTGACACACTTTGGTGTGAATCTTTTCGTAAATAACACATCAAGACATTTTAATAGTTACACAAGAAGAAACACTTTCCGTGCCACGTTAAAACACGGCTCACGCGCAAGGCCAGGTCAAGTAAGTGGTTTGAGCGTCCAAATAACTCATTTAAGACTGGTAACTGAACACTACAAACTTGGTAAAGAAACGAACACAAGCCTTATTAACGAATCACCATAATCAGGACTGCTAGACAAAAAATAGACCACAAGTCCTCTCGACTGCGAATACGGTGTTTACCACTGCACCACATCACACACGTAAACAACCAAATAAAAATAAAATCTTGCGATGTTTATCCTTTATAACGCCTGATACGGCTGTACATTAAACGTTAGCGACGGTTGTCGATTGTTTGTAAGAATACGGCCAGCATTCTTACAATCGTAATAGCTATACAGTATTTCAGAGAGTCAGCTATCTATCCTGCAGTGAATGACATACTTGACGATCCAATTTACTGTAATATCACATGCTGAGAAAAAAAAAAGTTTAAATGCTTTCTACTCATGCGAGAATATGCAGTTACGAATATGTGACGTTTTATGAACAAATTATTTTATTTATCAAGTATTCCCATATTAACATGTTTTTACAATATCGTGTGTGTTTAATTCCAACTTATGTTACTCAGTAATCCTTACGCTCACTATTAATAACGGTTGTAACTGAAAATGAAAATCCACTACATGTTCCCGACCTCGGGCAGGGTCACACTGTGTATGAGAGAAGGCTGGGGTGAAGGCTGGGCCGACTACTCGTCTAGCGAGACATGCCTGTCGCCCGTCCGGTCTGAAGAATGAATTAAGCGAGGGTGAGATAAGAGTGAAGCAGTGACAGAATGAAAAAGGCAGGAGAAACTAGCAAAGTCTGCCACGTTTCTCACGAATCGGACACCTAAGAAACCGGATCGGGGACCTAACCCGGATCGCCTGGGTGGGAGGCGAGAGGTCAGACCCCTCAATCACCGCGTCCCCTAATGACTGAGACTAGTAATTTGTAAATACTAATTTTTTATATTTTAAGCATTGATACAGTTTATTTATAATACAATATTTTATGCACGTCATAGAACAAATACATCGTGTATAAAAAAAATTAAAATTAAAATGTCATGCAGCTGTCATCATACCCGGTGTTAAGGAAGATCTCAATAGACGCCGTTACAGAATGAATGTTATCTCTGAGGCGTGGAATGAAAATGTATAGCATTAACGAAATAACACCAACGCTACACAGAAATAAACGGTTTCGTGGTGGCCAAATATGTTTTGTCAACCCTTTGGGGACAGAAAAAGTTATTTTGTGGTCTCCACATAAATTTGGTAAGGTCCATAACAACAAACTATTGTGGTCACCAATAATACTTTTGTCAGTATACCAACAACCTTAGTAGATTGCAGAACCCTAAATGGCTAGCCACACCGGTACCAAACGACAAACGCGAGTATGTGAGCGTGAGAAGGGTATTTTTTTTTGCCGAACATTTACATCGGTTGTCAGATTCTAGCGGGTCCCATCAAATTACGTATTTGGCTATTGTTCGCGTTTAGCTATGCTAATGGTTGTCAAACCCGTTAGAGTGTTCTGATTAAAAAAAACAATACAATGGCTGATTGTAGGCTAAGGTAAGGAATTTATAAACCTTAGAAGTGAGATACGGCTGCCAGTGCATGCATTGTCTGCTAATTACTTTGCATTAGTCGAAGTCACGCCCGATGGATTCTTCCCATGTTTCAATAAGTGTGTATATTATCTTTATCGCCCAAAAAAAACTACCTTGAAACAGGTTTTTCTGTATAAAGTTCTCCGGACAAAGATTTATTTTACTTCCCTCTTCCCGGTTTATCAAAGTGTTGTAAATTAGTTTTCTTTTTGCCCACACTTGCGTACAGCGTTAACATCTCACTGGGGAAATATATTACGTGAGCGATTTATTTTGTCAAGTTAATGTTTATCATGAACATATTTTTGTAGTTAATATTTTATTAATAAAAACTGAATTTGTCTGTGCTCTCTTGAAAATAATATTTCACAGAATTAATATCTATTAAAATATTTAGATTTCCTCGGTGTGGATAATTAAAATTAACAGTTACTTTCCCGAAAATTACTTAAGACACAACACGCATAGGTTAAAACTACTGAATACAATGTGCAGAAAAGAAAAAGAATATCCAATAAACCTAGTGCCTATTACCTAGCTTCAACACGCCATAACTATTATATCAAACGTCTGAGGTGTATTGGCATTGCCGCATTATAAAAAGGCGATACATTCACATTAATACATTTTTTATTAATGCGTCCATTAAAAATATAACCTTACCCTCTGGTGTGGCCACAAAAATCAAAAAGATCTACGCTACCCTTCAAAATAAGTTAAATAAATATGTAACCATTAAAGACAAAAAATTTTAACATGAAATTTCTATTGTGATGTTTTTAAGAATACAATGACATTTCTGCAATCAGCAGGCCTCAGTATAATAGAGGTATCTTTAAATTAAGCCGTAGACGTTCTGTTAATAGAGCCTTTTTTGTCTCTACATGAGGGTATCAAAATTTTCACTTTCGGCTTCGAATAGAAATATTTTAAACCCATGGAGTTTTTTTTTTTTTATCAGCGCTCCGCACTTTTCCTCGACTCGCCGGTAAATTCTCGCTAACATACTTCTCCAGCTCCCATCCGCCGGTCCCCTTCTTCCCTAGCAACACTGCCCGTAATTTCCATAACTACCTCCACGTCGCGTCGCATCCAGAAACAGGAATTTAACAAGGCGAAAAGCCGCTTCCGGCGAGACGGTACTTTGCATCTCATTATTCGCGTATTCCGTCAAAAAATTTCCCGGCCCCTGCCTCACATGCCTCTGAGGAAGGCCATTTGGACGAGATCCGCGCACAGTTAGCCAAAATTTACATGTTCCCTCTAGGTTGGCGTTATCAATTTAGAGACGAAATTTTTCAGTTTTATACGACGTTCTGAGAACCAAATTACAATATGAACTAAGAGGCTTTCTTTAATTAGATATTTTATAATTACGAAACTGTTTTTTTCGCGATCTCTGCAATATTATTAGTTAATTAAAAATTGAGACTAATTTTGTAAGCATACAAGTACTTTTGATGTCACTTCACAATAACTTCTTTATTATTGCATTAGGTCATAGTGTGAAGAAAAATCATGTTGTATATTTTAGGAGCTCATATTTTGCGTATAACAAAGCGTTAAAAATTTATACTTACGTCAGACTGGAGATTTTTAATACCGTTTGAATCAGTTGCGATTATTTTCACGTTGGTGTGTTTTACTTTACATCCTGTCTGAACATTGAGCTTGCATCTTGATCTTCCAAGCAAAATACAAACATGAAGTTCTTTGTCAATTTGAAGCTGGCTTAATACCATCACAAAAAATAAATAATAATTTTGATATTTATCCAAAGTTAAACACCGAAGCGTAAACCAAAAATCAAATGGTATATAAGTGTGTGTGTGGGGGGGGGGGGTGTGTGTTCATACTGTACATGAAGTGTATAAATTGAGTGTATGTAAGGAGTTTAAAGGAACAAGAAGTCTGACTTCCGTAGTCAACCCGCTAACACTTGTAACAATATACATATACAGCGGGGCCGCGATGGCCGAATGTCAGACCAATCGCCTCCCACCAAGGCGATCTGGGTTCGATCCCTGGCGCGGCCGGTCCCCGGCCCTTCACATGCGGGAATCGTGCAGGACAATGCCGTTTATCGGTGGGCCTTCTCGGGGATCTCTCGCCTCACCCCTCCCCCCCAATTCCGGCGCCACACCCACACGCACCCTATGCCACCCCTCACCAGCACTGGAGACATCGATGCTAAAGCGCTGACCAAAATCTCACACTCACATGTGAGATTATACAACCACAGTAATTAAGCAATACGTGGTTCAATGTAAAAAACAATTTATTTACAAGTTTAGGAAAAAGTCATGGATTTAATTGTCTGTTTAATTTCTGGGCATAAAAGTCTCCTCAAATTGTCGGCCAATGTTTGCTCTAATAGTATCATCTGCTCTGCCTGTTTTCGTATTTCTTGTTGAAAATTGCTCCATTTGTAATTATGCCCCTGCACACGTTCTACTGTATGTACTGTTAGATTCTCACAGACTTATATGTAATTCTATTTCACTTTATTAAGGTGGCCTCTTTGTAAATCAACCATGGTGCAATTACAGTAGTGTATGTATCCGTGAATAATACTACCATTATGAAAAATCTAACTATCTGTATTTTTAAAGCTCACCTTTTAGTTAAAAATAATAAATTCGTCTTTCGTAAGCAAGGATAAGGAATGAGATACATTCCATCAAAATTTTGGTAACAGAGCAACAGCGCAATACTATGACACAATTTACCAAACTACTATTTTGATAGTATTTTATGTCTTTAGTTATTATTCTTCGTGTTCTGCTACAATTTTTAGAATCATTATTATAAAACGTGGTTGGTAATGTTTTGATTATTTATCCGACAGTTACTTAACATGTCGTAATTCGTGAAGCTAACAATGTTAAGTCACATTTTAACTTTTCAATTGACAATTGTTTATGTGTGGTTACCTTTAGTTGCACTTCCCAAACAAAAATCGATTACTTTCGCTCACGTTGTTACAGTCGGTTGTTAGTATTTATAACATTTAATGTTTATAATATTTTGATATGTCTTGTCATAAATTAAATCATGTCTACTCGAGTTTGTTCCAATTTGATCAGCTTTTGATACAGTTAATCTCTCCCGATCACGTTCAGACATGTTTGGAAATGAGGCCGGTTTTTATATGAAATTTGAAAACTGCTTGAAAACTACTAACGAGCGCCACTAACTCGGTACAAACATGTTTTGTACTGAAGATCGATATGCAACAACTTACTTTAACCACTTTAAAATAATTTTATGATTTATTTTAACTTTTATTGCCATTGTGATAAAATATGCTATCTTTCATTTAAGAAAAAGATACGCGGACCTCTGTATCTCGTGCTCGCTGCCATTAGCAAAACGAGGACCTAGTGTAGGTGTTTGGTAGTAAAAATAACTAATTTAACGGCTAAAGAGGTTTTACCATATTAAATTAGAAAAAAAAACATATATTTGTTATTTCCCTTCTCTTACGCGACATGTCAGGACTCATTTATGTCGTCTAAAATTGTGATTTTACAAAGATGGATAATATGATTAGATAATTTTATATCCGCGTGGGTTCATTTCTTCAGATGTGATAAAATACTACTTAGCCACATAAATTATTATTAAGAAATTTTGTTAATACCCTTAGGGCGGTAGGCAAAAAGATTGTAAAAAATTCAGGACCCGTGGTCTTGGTACTATCAAAAATAGATTTAAAGCAGAATAAATATTCTGAGAAAAAAATTCAAATGGTGAGAAACAAAGTTCAAACGTAAGTTCCAGATAATAAATAAATATATATATATATATATATATATATATATACACTGGCAAAGCTTGTGGCATAAAGTAACTAGACGGTGACATACCACAGCAATGTTAGCATCAATGGTGTTACCCATGCCTGACTCTTCAAAACTTCTTGGGCACTAAGAAAAGTTAATATCCTCGATAATCATCAATGCTTTTCCAAACGTTCATGTCCCGCCTCAACATAACACTTCATCTTGGCCACTCAAAATCTAAAATTAAATTTAGGCTGGCGCTCAAATACAAAATGTACCACAGTGATTCAAAAACACACAATTTCTGTATGGTAGCTGGGCCAAGATTCCTTTCTTACTCTCCAACCCCTTAAATTCGGCTATTTCTCAAGCCACGTTATTGTCAGCCTAACTAAGCATCTGTGGCTGGGATTATATAAAAATCTTATTGCTAAAATTAAATACGAAAAATCAAATAGCAAATTAAAAATACAATAAAAATTAATAAAACGAAAAGAAAATCAATATTAAGTTTTAGGATGTGAGTCCTATCATAAAGAAACAGATATATAAATAAAATAACTTATCTAGTTAACCAGGTAGAAGGATGACTAACCTTATGTGCCAAAGAGAAATAAGTACATTAAAAAAAATTATTCAGCAAACAAAAATCTGAAAATCTGAAATTTAAGTACAAATCAAAGATGAATGAAAATAGTGAAAGTACAAATTACACAGATCAAATATTTCGCTCATAAAAATATTTACTTTCAATAGCCAAATGCTATACGATTTCCAATCAGACGTATTGTGATCTTACGAATGTGTTGATTTAGCGGTTATATTATACGAGTGGTAACACATTAACAAAATATTTATTTCATTTGTTCTGTGTAGCATTTATTCCAAACTTTGGCATTTAAAACTTCACATTTTTAAAAGTTAAATGTAATTTTTTATCAATAATTTCCAAAGTTACTGATATTTTATTCTTTCACGCTGTTCTATCAAATGAAATTTTTGCTAAAACTTCTTGATTGTGTGATTTACTGAGTTTTGTATCAACATTATAACTCACTTACTTTCCTAACTAATTTTCTGCTTTCACATAAAACTTCCAGTTTAGATTGTCAAATGCCTAACAGCGTTGTGTTACGCATCTAATAAAAATACAGCCACTATTTATAAATCGAAAATATGTCCAACGCCTTATATGCGTGGGGTATTTTGTTACATAGCCTACATCAAAATTAGCCCACATAGACTAACTACGATGATTTCAGTATTTTTCAAGAAGTGTAATTTATTTTGACCGTAAACGTTAATTGTTATGTCAGGTGAGATAAATAAGCCGTGGTAGAAATATACAAATGATTTTAAATTAAAACAGTACATAGTGACACAGTGAATATGCTCAATTCACGGAGAATTACCTATGAACTACAGAAGAAACAAAGGAGATAGTATGAAGTTATTACTCTGTATTCGGCTGTACTTCACTGTTTCCTTTCCATCGGGCGAGAAAAGAAGTGTTTTCCACGCTTATTATTTAAAACAAAATAAGCTAAATATATTTGTATGCAATCCCAACTGGTGCGGAAGTTGGTATAACCCTTAAGAAACTATTAATTTCAATGATAACAGTAAAATAACTATCCTAGATACTGAGAAATAAATGCTTTGTTTTAATCCGTCAAACTTTGCACTTGTAAAATAATTAATCAATCGCTATAAACAATAAAGTTGTTGAACCAAAATAAAAGGTACTTTGCTACTAAAATAATTTGGAACTTGCTTAGAGCATATTTTAGGACAGTAGACATTCTGAAAACTCAATGCTTGAGTATACAAATACAAAATATGGAAATTTTTGCTGTTTAATTCGATTCGTGTAGCTGTGTGTGTGTGTGTGTGTGTGTGTGTGTGTGTGTGCGGTTTTTTTTTACTTGTCTACGAATTTATGTAAATTGAAAAAATTATTTTGTTGAACGTAAATTCGGTAAAACCGCTGATCACGGCTCATTTCCCACAAAGCCGCTCGTCTATATCTTCGAAAACCTCAGAGATTTCCCGGCGGAATCTTCGATGTTCGCGAGATCGTTGTTGATGAGTTTGTAACATGAGTAGAGAGAGAGAGGGAAAGAGGAGCGTCGCAATGGCCTGTAAAATAATTTACTACTGAAAATCTTCCCAGCTATGAAGAAAAATAACGACATTATTTTCAACGGCCACGATTATAAAACATCGGCGAATCGAACATAGCTCTTATAAGAGATTATATTTAAAGCTATATATTAATTTTCCAAACTAATTGTTTTTGTAGGTTTACGAAATATACCATAATAAAGATGTCAGTGTAACAAAATTACGTGAAGTTTTTTTCTTTGCAAATTTAATTTTCATCTGCGTGTGTAATATGTCGTACGTATATATGCAAAAAAAATATAGATATAACGAATTGAAAGTGAACAGGGTTTTCGTACATGTTAATATAACTTCAATACTGTAGCCAACTATTGTTATAGTACAGAATATAAGTTCATGCAACAGAGAGAGAGAGAGAGAGAGAGAGAGAGAGCATTAAAAAATATTTCTTGTAACAATATATTTGCGATTGAGTTATTTACTTATTCAAAAATCGTATTAAATCAAAAGAATAGTCAGAAATGTTATGATGGATCTAAAGAATTATTAGAACTCTTTGTTTTATTGGCCATATTTCTGTTTTTTAAAGCATAGTAAAACAATCTTAGTACCTTTTTTTACTACAGAAAAGAGTACGTGTAATATATTTTAGTGTATACATTAGCTGATTTCACAGTATTGATATGCGTTGTGCTACGATATGCTAAATTGGCATAGGCTGCGATAGTTAAACTTAAGCTCATACAATTCAGCAATAATGTGACAGTTAATAGTTAAAAATTTTCAATATTAAACTAATTTTGGCTATTTAAATTAATCAAATAAAACATATAAGCGATTTTCAACAAAGCATCGGTTGCAATAGTTCATTGACTTTTGTCATCAAAATAACTAAGAAGCTGTTGCAACGATTTCGATGCATGTGGGCGCTTTAAGTGAGTTCACTTTGCAAGAATGCATAATTTCTTATTTTTACCACATAAGGTTCGTATCATATATATTGCTTGAGACTACATTTTCCCCTAGTAATTTTTTTAACACTCATAGTCTTCCCATAGCGGCACGCCAAAGTCAAGATTTGCAAGTTACGGAAACATAGGAACAACAAATAAACCAACTGACTTACTGCATTGAAATAATTTACACTGGAAGAAGATATTATGGGCCATATGCTAAAAGTGAGTGAGAGATTTTGGTCAGCGCTTAACATCAAGGTCTTCGGCTCTGGTGAGGGGTGACATTAGGTGAGTCTTGAGCAGCGCCGGAATGAAGGGGCGGGGGAAACGGGAGATCCCCGAGAAAACCCACCGACCAGTGGTATCGTCTTGCACGAATCCCACATGTGAAAATCCGGGGTTCGACTTCGCCGGGAATCGAACCCGGATCGCCTTGGTGGGAGGCGAATGGTCTGAGCATTAGGCGACCGCGATCCGCCATACGCTAAAGATTTAAAAACACACAAAGAAATTAATTTTTGTATTTAAAAAAACTGCAAATGATTGCAATGTTCTGCATTTATAAACATTTATCAAGTGCAAAGGGACTTTGTTGTGCATTTTGGCATCTATATGCACATATTCAACAATATCTTATTTCATTGTAAGTTATTTAATTAGAGTAAGTCAGTTGGGCTTTGTTATTTCTGTGTCATGTTAACTTGCTTATTTTGACCTCGACATGGGAGAGATTATGGAAGCTAAAAAATGTTAACAAGTGGAAAATGTAGTCGCAAGTAACGTCTGTAAGACTAATGCCATGTACAATAAAACACTATGCATTTTCGGCACTTGAACATCTTTTAAAAAGTAAACAAATAGGCATATTTTTTCTCCATCGCAGGAAATCTCCTTCGCAAGCAATGCCAGAATTCGACTCAATGTAATCGAACCCAACTCTCTGCGACGGACAACTGCTTCACCCTGTTTTGCTACAGCTCATGCGGCGGTCGCAGTATTGTGAAATCAGTTTTAAAAGTGAGGTATTAATGCTCAGAAGGACGCTGTGAGATGAGTGTGAAGCAGAGACTGAATGCAAAGGCGTATGAAACGAGAGTGCACCACAAAGCATGTCAAACCACAAACCACTATCGTAAAACGAGGTAACTTGAGACACCTAATTTTTTTCCCACATATGGCAGCCTTGAGTAAAAAAATTGTTTTAAATAAATAACAACCAATGAATGTCAACAAGAATTACATTTGATTTTATTTCGAGTTGACACACATATCAAATTAAAATTGTTGAAAAAGTGTCCCATGTTGCCCCTCATCCGGTACCTTCCCTATTTTCCCATAGACGAATAATGTAAGTGATATCACAAGGAAAACAGTAAAGAAACCTTCCCTACTATAAAATAAAACACTAAATGTGACATTCACTTTCCCCTAAAACTTTTCGAAATCGTGCCTTCTTTAAAGCATGTAGTTATTTTTGTCCTAATACGCGTGCCTGAATTTGCGGCACACATTTTTTTCAGTCCGTTAAAGTGATGCGTTCAGATAAGACATTGTTCGAGCTTTCATATTAAATGCTTGTGTTACATTTGGCTCTAAAACATCACGAACTTTTTAGGTAGTTTGTAAGGTCAGATTTTCGTATGACCGAAACTTATTACGTACGTGCTAATGTACTGTAATGAAACATCAGATCCCCAGCATTATTGGTTTCATACACTGAAGCAAGGATTCTTACTTTTTTTTGGTAATGCTGTTTGTCGATGTCTGTTGAAATGTGCTTACTGACTCCATTCGTGCAACATGTACAGTACGTTAATATTCAGAAAAACATTACTAGAGTTAATGTACAATTAAATATGTAATGAGAATTGATGGGTCATAAAGTCTCAGTGATAAATATAAGATGATTTTAATATAATATTCATGCAAAGAATGTTTGGCACAGATGATTAATTGCTTGGTTGGTAATGCAGCTGATAAATTATGTTTATGCGTTGTGTTACATTACGTCGTTATTCCATTTATTTTCCTCAAAAGAACTCATGCATCAGGGGTGATTTAATTTTAGAGTCAAATGTTAAAACAATTACATGCGCAATGAATTTACATTATTTCTACTGAAATAAATTCGTAATTCTCGGTTTTAAATAAAAACGAGCAGGCTTCTTTGCGTCGTTATAAATAACATTTTGTGATTGATATTACCTTCTGATATTTAAGACTTTTTTCCGGAAATGTTTTTTATTATATTTATTTTTATTGTATGTCAGTGATGATGTTCAATATGTTCAACAACAGGTAGAGTTGTTTATGAAACACTTAATTACGATAAATAGCAGAAAAATCAAATTTAAACAAAAATAATAAAATTACTGAAAAAATAAACCAAAAAGAAAGCAAAATTGACACAAAATTGCACAACTGAAAACAAATAAAAGTATTAACTAACAAAATTAAAATAGTAAAAGAAATATATTTTAATTAACACTGCACTATTTCAAATTTTCGTTCAGGACAAAAATTTTATTTAAATGCTAGTTTTGCTTCCATGCACCATTTGTGCGTATACGTTTTTTTTTATTTACCAAACGCTTTTGATTTGGTCCACCAATGTACGCAAGTTATTCATAGCCAGTCATTGGGTCAATGCGTTCAAACGCCGTTCAGGTTTTTTTTTAATGAGTATTGTTATTTTCAATTTAAATTCGGGCATGTCGTATCATCCAGGCAATTAATAGTTCGGAGCTGTGGTATTTGCGTAATAATACAGCGGACCTAGTCGGGGTGTAGTTTACTTGTTAACATAAATTTCCAGTAGGAATAAAAACACAATATTATTACGAGGTCAGTACAGAGACTATATAACAAGGAATAATTTTTCCAAATTTTTGAGCAAATATTTTCGACTATTTGATTATTTCGATTTATTGAAATTTTGTGAGGCCTAAACGTATTATATTAATTGTTATATTGCAATACAGCCTTGCGGCGTGCGAAATATTTGTCCATCCTACAATAATTGGCAAAAATATTTAGTACTGCCGCCGCCAACAACCCCCTCTCTTCTTCCACATGGTTGACAATACTGACGTTCAAAAAAATTTTTATTTTATAACAACTTTTTTATCGCAAAGTTTCGCTTCTCCTTCGGGTTAAAAATAAAGTATCTGACTATCGTGAGGCTTTTGTACTCTCTCACACATAAAGCACTTCTGCAAAACCTGGAATCAACACAAAATATACTAATCCCGAAGTAATTACGCCGTGTGTGACGCCACCGCACGACTTCTTTCAGGCGGCAAAATGTTTCGGTACAAAGTAGGACATACCATTTTTTTTTTTTTTTTTTTTTTTTTAATCTTTCTGGAGTTGGTCAGGATCAAGGTTTTTGTGGGTTCGGCGCGGCCACACTTCCTCGATAAGCAACAATCACGTTCCATCAGATAAGTTCGAGGCTCTCTCACATCCTGGAGATAAGTGACTAGATACTGGCTGCTCGGTCACTCAGCTATATATACAGAGCATGTGTAGCACAAGGACGGAATTAAGCATTAGTGTAGTGACGTGAGGCGGATCCATTAATATCATGCGTTATTTTAAGGTGAGTTTGTCACATCGCGTTCAACTAAACTCGGTGGAAAATTAAATCTCACTGCTTTTGTTTTGATGCCATTATATATATATATATATATATATATATATATATATATATATATATATATATATATAGTATAATTATATATATATACACATGCATATCGCATATCGCATATAGGATGTCCACAATCAGAAGCATAACAAGCACACTGCACGAATGGACGACTTGAAAAGAGGCGGAGCTTCAGTCAGGTGTGTGGGATACAATTCCTATCTCCGTGGATACCGCAGTCGAACATAACCTTCATTCAGCGATTTGGCTTTTTGGCTTCACATGTCCCGGATGAGATGTACGTCAAGAAAATGGATATTTTTTTTTTTTGGAATTTGCGTTTTTTTTTTTTTTTATGTAAACGTTAATCTTACGTACTTGCGTATCTTAACCATGAAATTGAAACTAATATTTTTACCCTTGCGTGCAAATCTATGAATGCGCAACATTTTTGCTTTCTGCAATTACCAACTAACACATCAGAATGTTTGTAAACAAGCTTTGTTTCCCACAGTATTTCCCCTGCGGTGACGTCAGGGGGCGTGTACTTCAAGTCGTTCATTAATCCTGAGCTAAATTGAAGATGAAAATGTAAATAGCAAAATGTTGTAATGGTCGTCCGGAATAATGTGAACACTAAAAATTTAACCTTTGAAAAATATTACTAGCCTTTACTTCATGTAATTTAACATTTACTATAGTTCTTTACTGCTTGTATGGTTGGCATCGAAGTTACGCAATATAGTTCCGTGAAGTTTCCTATTTAAATACAATACTGAAACAAAGTCAACCGAAATCAATAGACGTATATTTTATAAAATTAATAATTCATTTGCCAAACTGTATAAGTTCCTACCAAGTAAACAATTTATCTTACACGCACAAACGTCAAGTGACGTGTCCTGAGAGGTTAGATACTTCCCATCGTTAGCCGTTACGCGCGGAAATATACGAATAGGCATTTTTGGGTGCTCACTTTATCCCGAACTGTCTATACCACGACAATTTACATACACAATGTGGCAACACTGCATGGAGAAAGTCCCATCTTGCGCTCCGCGTCCAGGTATTATTTCATGTATGTTACGTCAATTCAACATGTTTGGACTGCTCGGGATTTTAACCCACATCCGTAATATGCAGTTCAGATCAGTAGTAGTGAGATAAGTAAGATATCTGAGGAGAGCAATAGGGAACTAACTATAGTGCTATGTTGCCACATTGTGCAGTTAAAATGTCTTCGTACGACAATTTGCCATTAACATTTTCGTCTCCAATTTAGCCTAGGTTTGTTTTTGGATATCCTGTGTGTGTGTGTATTAATGTGCGTGTGCACACATATAATTAAAAGTATATATAATACTTTTGATTATTTAATAATGTATTCTTAAGAGTACATATCAACACTGATGTATTTCAATAACGAAAAAAATGAATATAAATAAGATACTTAGATGAATAAGAAACTCTTATTTGCATACGTACACAACTAATGAAATTACTCAGAATTTTAAAATTTTCGACTCTGGTTGACGGGTGTGAATATTTGTAGGTGTAGGTGTATGGATATGTGTACGCATGTTTATAGTCCAAGAAAGATACGAAAAACATAGACAAATTGCAAGGAAAAGGGGTTTTTACATCAAAATTCGCAGAAAAATTCGTAGAATAACATATCCAAAATCCACCAAAATCGTCTTCCGGTTTTTACTCTCTTTCCGGAATTTGTCCCGGAAAAAAGCGGGAAAATTCAATAAGTTGGAAACGGTGTATCTCACGACAAAACTTGTAGAGATAAAAATAAAAGAGCACAAAATTTAACACAACCTATCCAAAATTCACAAAAATCCGCTAATAACTTCTTCTTTTTTTACAGCAAAATATTTCAGATCAATAGGTAAAGTGCTTAACTTTTCCCGTAATATGTTCTAATTTCATACTAATTCGCATAATATCAGCATTTGTTTTTTTTTGTTTTTTTTCATAATTTGTCCCGAAAAGGCTATAGTACAATATAACCGAAACTTTACATCGTATGCCAAAACTATGGAGAGAGAAAAAAATCTTTAAAAATTTACTTCTTTCCGCTTAAAAGTAATGAACATTTCATTATACTGAGGTTGTCAAAGGGAACAACATGTTTAAACGGCAATAAGCCTAAAACAATGCATCTTACATCAACATATTTCGTACCATAACTAAAGAGCAGAAAGTTTTACCTAGGTAATAAAAATATAATTCACAAAATTCCACTAAAATATTATTATATGTGTTTTTGTATTTGTCGCGGAAAACCCCTACTCATGGCATTCGTTGTTTTTTAAGTCCACTGCCGGATATACCAGAATGATTAGGGCAGATTAACATACGACTGATTTCATCCGCATTCCCTTGTACTGTGTGGATTTATGTCTTGCTACTATGACCCTTTCAAGTGTGGAATAGCAAAACTTACATAAAATAATGTGGATGAGTGCGTGTGTCTGTAGAGTTTTGCCTGAGTATTAGTTTTCAGTTTAACGGCATGTTCCTGACTTATTTTCAAAGACATCTGTCATATTCTTTCTTTTGTGTAGAAATGAAACAGGGTGCCATAATCAACAAAATAAACTGACAGTCTTGTGCCATGCAGCTAGTAAATAGATCCAAGAAATGTGACTGAGCACACCTGACAGTATTACAGTTTTTTTGTGCCGGCGTGCTGCACTCGTGCCTATTGTTCCATTAGACATTTCATTTACAACGTAGTGTAACGAGCTTGATATATGCTTAGAGAATGTGATTTATCGCGGGAAAAGTTGACTGTTTGCTAGGCTTCATTGTAATGTATTCATTTCTGACGCTTTTATTTCGTTACTGGCGAGTCCCTATTTGACTGGGCCAGTGATATCTCTGGTGCGCTACTACTGGACGTCTGTGATTCGTCTGTAAACAACTATACTGTGCTACATAACCGCCGGCCAATAATACATGACGCAGAACGCTACACTGATTTGCTGATTACGCTGGCAGAAAACATTATCGCAATTTCACACCATCTCTATATATGCTGTAAGTATGTTATGTTTCATTTTCGTTAAAGATACTAGAGACAGTAAATTTATAGTGTGGATAACGTGGTAATAATTAGTATATGTAAAACCATTGGAATGTGCCACAAAATTGTTAAGAGCTGTGTTAACAATTTGATAAATGTATTGTAAAAAAAGAGGTTGCTGAATTGAACAGTGAAACGTGTGTATTTTGTAATGACCATATTCAATCCAAACAAATTATTAAAGAAACAACAAAGGGTTTGATAAGGATAAATTCTGCATCACGCGATGAAGGGGTCCAGCTTAAAATATCTGAAGGACAGCATGTACATTCAGATTGCCGGAGAAAGTTCACTGAAAAGAGGCGCATAGCTCAGTTGAAGAGAAAATTACGTGCAGAATCTGATGGAGAGTCGGTTTCAATTTCTCCTTAAAAAGTGTTCCTCAGTTACAGCATTCAGTTTTTACGAGAACTGATTTTATTGTGGACAGAAAGCACACATTGATGATCCTGTAACAGAAACACATGTGGTGAAAACCGACGCTGTAATGTTTGATAAAGCTGTGAACAGTGTATGTAAGAAAATATATTATAAATGGGCTAGGGTGTACTGGACGTTTAGAGTGTGTTAACCATCTTTATTCAGCTGGTGCTATACATCATTACATTACAAGTGCGATGTTTTACTTCCGTATTTTCCGAGAAATGCCTGCAATTTTTCGAGGAGTTTATAGCACCTGTGCTACACAACTGACTGAAAAGAAAGGCCGCCCACGAGATGAAGAAAGGAATCTGGCCGTCCTTAAAGCTATGGAGGAATTTGAAGTGGATGAAGAACAGACAAAAAACTATTGAAAAATTACAGGAAACTATGAGAAGACATTTCTAAGACGACTTAGAAACTTATCCAGAAAAAATTTATGATGGCGAGAATTTCTGATAATTTTCGTGGTACAGTGTAGTTCTCTAAAAAGTGTGGGTCTAAGAATGTTGTTAGTCTCCATGAAAGTGTAAGTGATATTTTGGTTAAATTCCTCAACAGAGGATGCGATAATAAGAGTCCTGAAGACGAAAAGTTCGATGTTTTAGTCGATTTTGGTAAATTTTATATTTACTTAGTAAAACTTTCTGCTCTTTACTTATGGTCCGACATCTATTGATGTGCGATGCATTGTTTTCGGCTTATTGCCGATTAACAATATAGTTCTCTCTGACAAACCTAGTATAATGAAAAGTTCATTACGTTTAGGCGGAAGAAGTAAATTTTTAATGTAATAATATTATGCTTTTTTTTTTTTTTTTTTTTTTTTTTTTTTTTTTTTTTTTTTTTTTTTTTTTTTTTTTTTTTTTTTTTTTTTTTTTTTTTTTTTTTTTTAACTTTGTTCTCCATAGTTTTTGGCATACGATGTGCGGTTTCGGTTTTATTGTACTATGGCTAGAGGTATTGGAAAATAGCTAGAATGTTTTCTGCCAGCGTATTCTGCAAATCAGTGTATCGTCCCTGCGTCATGTATTGTTGGCCGACGGTTATGTGGCACAGTCTAGTTGTTTACAGACGAATTACAGACCTCCAGTAGTAGAACACCAGAGATACCATTGGCCCAGTTAAACAGGGACTCGCAAGTAACGAAATAAAAGCGTCAAAAATGAATATATTAAATTGAAGCCTAGTAAACAGTCAACTATTCCCGCGAAGAATCACCTTCTCTAATTATGGCCTTTTCGGGACAAATTCTGAAAAACGCATAGCGGATTTTATGCGAACTAGTACGAAATTATAATGTATTACGGGAAAAGTTAAGCACCTTACCTATTGATCTGAAATATTTTGCTGTAAAGTACGCCGTTTTCGATTTCATTATTTAATATTTTTCCGGGGACGAATTCCAGAAAAAGGAGAAGTTATAAGCGGATTTTCGTGTATTTTGGATATATTATGGTTAATTTTGCGTTCTTTAATTTTTGTGTCAACAAGTTTTTTCGTGAGATGCACCGTTTTCGACTTATTAATTGTTTCCACATTTTTCTGGGAAAAATTCCGAAAAAAAAGTAAACGCCGGAAGGTGGATTTCGGTGGATTTTGGATATGTTATTCAACGAATTATTTTTTTTTTTGCAAATTTTCAAACCTTTTCTTGCAATTTGTCCAAAAATCGACCCCTTTTTCTCGTATCTTGCCTGGACTGTTATATAATTAATTACACAACAATATTGCTATCTTCAAAATAGTAACTAGTTCCCACAATTTAAATTCTAACAGTTGGAGTTATCGCGTACTTCGTCGTTATATTCTGCCTCGCTATTATAAGTCTGCTGTTAAAATTTAGTCACATTCATTTATTTGGCAAGACCTCTCATTGGCTTCTTTAGCGAATTCCGAGATGAAAATGACTGAGAGCCTTATGAAACCTGGAAGCGACCAAACATGCAGCATGTTCCGCGAGTTATCCGACATACGTTGACAGCGTGTTCTACAGATAATCGGCAACAAAAATGTCACATTTACAAGTAGACTGTGCGACATCATTTCAGAGTTACAGTCACGCGCATGCATCATATCTCAAAATGTATCCATATATATTTGTAAATAAGTAAATACTGCAGTCCGTCTCATGTAAGAACTCATTTTTTCGACAGTTATGTTGGCGTATATTTTTAAGCAATTTCCACGTAAAAACAGTTTTTGTCTCTGCCACATTTGGTTTTTATGCACAAGCGCACTGGGGGTCAGATTAAAGGATTTTACCAAACTAAAACCTAACGACATAAAAATGAGGTAAAATTGTTTTCGTTTAGTTACCTGTAGATATCGATCCCATTAAACTTTTGGAAATCGATAGGATTTTTTCATTAAGAGAGTGCTAATTAAATACTTGACAGTAAATTTCCCGATATTTCGTAATTCTACACTTACGAGAGTCATAAAACATAGACAAAAAAGTGGAATCTATTTCCAATTACTCCTCGATATAGCTTGAATAGAACAGGCTATTGTCCTGGTTTTCACTTCTATAGGCCACTCACAAAAATATAAAAGAAAAGTATGTATTATAAAATAATTGTTAGATATGCTACTCAGAAAGGGATGAATATATGTTTAAAGTTTTTGCGATAAATCATCTAAGCTATATCCATCGAACGCATCGAGATATAGTTGATTTTTGCTTCAGGTTAATAATGTCTACATAAGATATATCCAAAAAAAAATGTTCAGAAGTTTTCTAAATTCGACCCCTCAGGGGTGTAAAAGAGTCATAATCCATCTACTATATATGAAAAGTAGATTTTTTAATAGAAACTAAAGATGGGGAAAAGTGGTAAACAGGGGTGATGTGTTTTATTAGAATGGTCGGTATACTTCGAACTCAACACACGTGTAATGCTTTCACTTCAAAAGAGCGCCCGTAAAAAAGTTCAAAATGTAATTTCGGGATTTTACCGAATTCGACACAAAAAAAAAGTGAAATGAGTTTTCTGTTTAACCTCGATATTATATAACCAACTGAAATATAAAGGTGTTGTTTGTTGCGAAATGGTGGTTATGTAAATACCTAAGATTGTAATAGATTTCTCTACTGAATACAGAATGTAACCTGTATCATGGAAACAAAACTTAGTACCGCCGAAGGCTGATGGTCCGAAAAGCAGGTAATACGACTGAGAAGTGAAATATATGGAGTTACATTTTGTAATATTATCGATACATAATATGGTACAATTTTTACAAGCCTGTATGTTAGTATTAATTTTTATTTAACGAGTATGCTGCAAGTAAGTATTATACGCGAGCATTGCCGCAGACGGACAGCTAAATAAATATAAACGGAATTCTGCTTATTCCAAGTTAGTTCTAATATTTCTCTGTGGAAATTAAATGCTAATCCCTTAGACTTATTTTAATTCTCTCTTTTCTAATGCTAGGAATGGCCAGGTAACTAATCTAAACCTCATATTCCCATTATAGTTAACCTATACTTACAGTGTACGTCTTGTATATTTTCTTGCAAGTATGGTTCAATATGTCCTGTAAAGTTATTTAATAACACAGTCCTGAACAATGGATGATTGCCAATAGGTCTGCTGTTTGCCTCAGGCGATGTGATAGCAACGTCTTAATAAATTGTATAAGTACCATCATAGTTGTTTTATTTATTTTAATTCTTAGCTGATACTGCTAATTTTACGGTTAATACAGAAGGGACAGCAGTCCAGTTTACTAGTCGATACTATTCGGATCGTTTCCACAACAACCAGCTCTGTAAAAGAAAGATGCTTCTTGATCATTCTTCAGAACAGATTGTTACTTCTACTGAACAGAATTTTGTAGGCAATATCCAGATAACACATCATGCCACGAAATCAGAAACCAATTTGTTCTTTGTGTGCTCTGCGAACTGTAGTAATGTAAGTAGTAAATGTTTTTGTGAACTTTGCTGAGAAGTATGTTTTAGTATGTTTGTATGTTTCAGTACAGAAAGCCGTAGGAAGTGCCACAGAAAATGAGGAGTCACTCGTCATGATGTGACATCACTGCTCCCCAAACAGATTTTTTTTTTTCACTTTTTTTATCCCTAAAATACCCTTTCTTTTTTCGAAAACGTCCAGAATTTACAAATTTTCCTTTTTTCCTTTTTGCTTCGACTCAACTAAATTACCTTGGTGGTTGTCTCGAAACAAGCACGACCATAACGTATTTTCAATGTGGGTAGATGACGCATGTTATCGTGCATCGCTGATTGAGGGCAGGTACTTAACATCATTATCAAAATCAATGGATATTATGAAACTTACATTAAGACACATTTCTTAAATTTTAGTTGTTTTCAGAAATTACATCGATGTAATTAATTTTATTTTCAAAATTTAATTTGTTTACAATAATAAAATTAATAAATTTTAAATTTAGTATTATACTTAAACACTAATAACAGTAATTGCTCAAGCCACACTTCCAACTCAGCCATACAAGATCAATTTCCGATTAACTAAATCAAAATATTAAAACGTTAATTTAAATTAAATGCATTTTTATTTATTCGCCTTGGATGCAAGAGAATCACTCTTCGACCCCATACGAGCACACCGCTTAAAATATGGCAGACAGCATCCGAGCAATAACATCGCTCTCGCAAAAGAATTAACTGGTTTTGTGTAGCCATACAGATATACTTAAACCCAGTCCCTAACGCGCCAATTCCAACCCTTTCACTCCATACCATTCCACATACCCAACATCTCTCTCCTCAGCTCCTTCCTCCCACCACCACCAACTACCCTACCCTTCACCCCTCTCATCCAGCACACTTCCCTCTCACCTATTCATCACATCCCTACACTTCCTTCAGCATTTCGTATACGTAAATACGACTTATCCAGTAACAACTCATAGTTACATATGATAGAGCAGACACTGCTGAAACTGTTATGTCGAGTACAGCAAATATCGTATCCTAGGCTGACAATCATACTAAATTAAGTATCGCAAGCTCGTGAAATAATTTTGTATCCAGTTCCTACCTTCTATTTTTTTTCAGTACCCATTCTCACATACACTCAAGAAAAATAATAACACACGTTAAAAATGAATATTATTTATTATGCAATCCATATACCACTGAATGAAAAAACGCAGGAACCCTGGCAAATATATACAAACGTATTTTATATTGCCTCAGCATTAATCTTGTAATGTCCAGGGGGAAACAAAACACCGCAATTTTCATTTACATTAGACACCATGTTTTTGTGCACTCATCAACTCCGTGTCGTGAACTTAAGTTGAAAGTCCTTGTAACAGTAACGACACAGATGTCGAGATGACTCGGCTATAGATGTTGCCAACAAGGTCAAGTAGGTCCCAGATGCAGCCGAAGTGGTAGACAACATTGGCGAACAGCTCGTCGTCATGTGGTCGCAGCCATAGGCGAAGACATCATCACGGGAGTTGTGGTCGCGGCTATAAGCGAGGAAGTCATCTCACCCGAAGTGATCACCAATACTGGCATACAGCTCGTCATCACGACAGAAGAATGCACTGACTTTGTTGAAGTGTTGCATGACTGCGATTATTGAATCAGAGACAGGAAATCTAACACACGCTGTTCACTGTTGACCTGTGAAATGAACCGAATACATTAGTTCGCAGTTGTAAATGATTTAATGAATCTAGACTCCAACCTGAAAATTTCATAACAATCTCTTCTTCTTCACGATAAATTTTTCATGCGCTCTTCTAGATGCTGCTTTCGATTTCATCGACGTTATAAATAGGTACAATCGTGGTCTTGAATGATTTCCTAAGATTTTGTTTAGTCTTCATGAAGTGCCTAAACCAGTGCATAAATGCACTCGAAGAAAAAGAGATGGAGGAAAACAGGGATGAAGGAAAAACAGAAATGAAAGGAAATAAGAAGTTACGCACAGCATGCATTGCTAGATACATGATAACTTGCTTAAAGGCAAGCATAGTGCCTATTGCATATCTAAAAGATAAACAAAGAACCGGTAATTACATAAATAGCTGCAGTGGATGCAGTCGGCTCTGTAGTTATTTCGACTTTGAAGAGCAAACCTTACCATCAGTGAAGATGGAAAACATTCGGGGAAGTTATTAATGTTATAACAACAAGAATGAGCAAAACTTAACGTCAGAACAAATCAGGATATCTTCAGAATATTATTGGCAATATGTTTCAACGACAAAACTACAAAACACAGTTTGGGCGTTGTAGCATCTTAGGCCGGATTTACACATTGGCCCAAGTGATTGGGCCAATCTTGGAAGGAAGAAATGCCAATGACCAAGAAACGGCCAGTCGCTATTTACACACTGGGCCAATTCATTTTCAACCAGTCATACGGCCAATTTAAATTCCATGAAAATTGAGGGTCAACTTTATTCGGAAATTTCTGCAACTACATTCATACTCTAT
>PNEQ01001739.1:39004-51151 GCA_003012365.1 Medauroidea extradentata | reverse complement strand
TTCGCAACACCAATGCATGCACCAATGTGTAAACACCGACCAAGTTAACGCCAATGCATACGCCAATCCCTTTGATGGTTGGACCAAAAACCGACAATGAATGGCAAACCTTCCAACACATGGCCAACATTCCAAGATCGGCCAAGCACCATTTACACACTTGTCGATTCCTTCCAAGGTCGGGTGTTGGGCCAATGTGTAAAGCCGGCTTTACAGAGGCATATGAGTACATGCAATGATCTCGTACCCAAACCTGTAAATCAATATTTCAGGAAATTTTGATCGTTACATAATGGTGGTTTGACGTCTGTCGATGCGGAAAAGTGTTCTACGCCATCAATGAAGACTTCGTGTCCTATCATTAAAGATGGTGATTTATCGGGGGAAAAATTGACTGTTTGCTGGATTTCAGTATACGTTCAGCTTACCAGAAGGTTATTGGCATTAGCTTGTACTTTGAGCTGTTACCCTACTTGACTGAGCCAATAAGAGTTCCGCTATTGTAATATTTGATGACTGTTATTTGTCTGCAGACAGCTACGTTGTGTCAGAAGTATATTGCCCAATCATATATGTTGCAAGAAACTACAGCGTTTTGAAAGGTATATAGGCACAAAGAATGTTCGCGATATACCATCATCTCTAACTATCATTGAAGCGTCGAGAGAACTGCTGTTAACGCCTTATAGACACGCATTAAACTACTATCGATGTACCAAGCGTAATCGTCTGAATTCTCATATTTATAATTTAAATGTGCATCCAAAAAAATGTTTAAAAGTCAAGTTGTTCTCCCCAGTACACAGCCAAGTAAGATGTTGAGGCAGACTTGTGATGTAATTGACCATAACACATCGAGTGCTGTTGGAATTAAGTCAACACCAACTACTTGATCCACGTATGAAGAGCCCTGAAAATTTGCTATCGACAACAAGATATCAGTGTCGATACGATGAGCTCGGCGACATTAGAGAAATAAAACACGTACAATTAAGACAATGTGGCCTTACTTGACTCTAGAATTGTGGGTGTGAGTTCGTAGCTATGATACATCTAACAACCAAGACAGAATCTGTCGAGGTGGAAGTAACGAGCATGTTTAAATGTGTGGTGATAAAGCAAGTACCTTGTACACGTTACAAATATTCCCAATAAAATGGGTTTTTGCGGAAAGAATCGGCTTTCCGTGGTATTTTTAAGAAATATGTTGCAATGTACTTGTCAGGCACAACGAACTATATTTGTCCATTAGGCCTAATGAACAAGCCTAAGTGTTTTAAATCATTTACAACTCCACATATAACCAAAGAACTTGGTGTGTTAGACCTCCTGTCTCTGATTCAATAGTTACAATCGCAATCGTGCAAGTGCATTCTTCTGTCGTAATGGCGAGCTGTTTGCCAATGTTGTCTATCACTTCGACTTCGTCTGGGACCTACAACACCATGCTGGCAACGTTTATAGCTGAGTCATCGCGATATCTGTTTTCTGTTTCGGTACTACTGCGAGGACTTTGTTTTCAAGTTCACAGTGCGACGACACGAAGCAGATAAGTGAGCGAAAGGTTTTTTTAAAAGTAGAAAACTGCTTGTTTTTATGTCTCATAGAACATTGCGAATTAGAGCTGGGGCAATTTAAACGACGATTGCCAGGGTGTTTTTTCCATGTAGTAGTATAGAGATTAGGTAGTAAAAATGTCATTAAAATTATGTTTATCCACCTAGAGTTTTATAGGTATAAATAGGTACTTATATTTAAATAAACATGTGGGAAAAATATAAAATTATTAAGTACTGCAGTATATACATTTCATCTTCAATAAGCCAAAGAAAGTAGACTGGATAGGAAATACATTATTGTACAAATCTTACATAACTAATCCAGTACAACTGCCAGCCTTGAATATGAAATTTGCTAATATTTTACTTAGCAATGAAAACAGTGACTGCTGCTCGATCGTAAGTTATTGTTAGTTGTGTTAGTAGTATTTATGTGTACAACGTGCTGAAGGAATGGGCTGAAGTGGATGGGACGGTGTGGGAGGAGGGGTTTTGGGGTTTGGTGATTGATGAGGAGGAAGGAGGAGGCGAGGGGTTGAGTTTCGTTGTGTCAACCGTGGGGAGGAGATGTTTATGTTTTAACTGTAGGGTTACACATATGTCCGTTTCTTGGCGAGAGTGATGCTGTTCGGCTGCTGTCCGCCATGTTTTAAGAAGTGTGCTTGAATTGGGACGAATATTGGATCTCTTGTATTTTGTTAAATTTCATTAATTTTCTTTTTTATAATTGCATTTATTTTATGAGGAAAATATTGCGTATGATTAAATTCGTAGTGGGCTTAAGTAAATGCCATTATTGGAATGTAAATTCTCTGTTAAGTTTAACATTTTAAAAATATGTTATTAAAGAGATTACTGTTTAAATGAAAATTAGTAACAATGATTGTTTTTATAGGAGTGGGAAATGTGAACCAAAGCTTTTAATATTACTATTAGAAGAATTTAAGGTATAATGAAAAATATGAAACTTTAAACATTATTTTTTGAATTAATGACATCGATTAATATTTTATGCAGGGAGTGGGGGAGAGAAATATAAGCTATAAATTGTACTAACGTTTAAGTATTACGTAAAATAATTTCTAATTACAAAATATTCAAATCTAATTAAATAATTTCGATTGAGTTGTAATTTTTCAAGTTAAAATTTATTTCAAAATTTATTTCATATATGGGAGTTAGAGAAGAGAGGAGGACCTAAGGTACATTCAATTTTAGCTTTTAAGTATAAAGTTCAAGTATAACAATTAAAAATGTGTTTTGTAAGTTAATTAAATATTGTTAAAATTAAAATAAATAATTTCAATTAATTTTTATATTGGTCGAAAGAAAACGAGACCTAAGCTATAAACATCACTAGCGATTAAAAATTGTGTTTGAAGATAATAATTTGAAACATTGTATAATTTGGAAATATGCTTTAACTAAAAATTAATAATATCAAATGATTTTGACATTGATGCTCAATACCTAGGCATACCCTCAATCAGCAACGGACTAAAAATTGCGTCGTCTGCCCGACTGGGCGTCATGTTGGGTTTGAGACCAGTAAGGTTATTTTGTTGAGTCGACGGGAAAAAGGGACATTTTTGAGGGAAATTTGGAAAGTTTATGTGTTTTTAAAGATAAAAAGGGTTATTTTGGGAATAGTGGTAAATGGCGGTTGGGGATCGTGATGTCACAACATGGCGGATGGCACCTGACTAGGGCCGTGACACCCTCTACGGGCTCCTGCACTAAATTACACTACTGTAAGATCCCGTACGAAAGACAAATTAATAAGAATGTGAAATAATTATTGCAAACATCGAGGGCACCTTGGTTTTGGCAACTACTGTAGGGGAACAAATTCTTATCAGTATGATGAGTTACCTCACAAGTACGTATGTTGGTTATGTGCCTTTGAATGGAGGGTAGTTGATAATTTGCGGTGTATTTTATGGCTTGTAAATAAATGAATAAAACATATTCAAAACCAGACATGTTCATTATATCGAGTTTTATAAGGGAAAGTGAAAAAAACTAATATATTATTATAGTATGAAGAAACATTTACGATAGACGCAAGTGTGTTTTGCGAATTCATCTGGCAACAGCCTAGACTTCTCAGTTCTATACGTGTACCGACTGAAGCCGAATATCCATTGGCTTCAAACAATACAAACGTGTAGCACGTGATATCCCCACGATTTGTTTCCTTATTTATAACTGGCTTGCAGCTGTCAAATGTGTGTTAAAACCGCTCTCGTCTAATCATAGGAGTGAAGTATACGTTATTGACGTTCAACCTGACCTAGACTCAATACGCGAAATAATCGTGCATCTAACAATAGAACATTAATCTAGTTCCTTATATCTGAGTTTATACCCACGTGTAACTCTCATAGTCTATTTAAAAAAGGTGTTCAACTAATTTTCGGATTTTTTGACATGTCTGGTTTTGAATGTTTGCTCCTCAAATCATTCCAATTTAGGTAGTTATAAAACCCTATACGAAATTCTATGAAGAATTATCTAAGTAACAATAATTTGTTCTAGTATTCCATACATGCTTTCTGTAATTTTTAATTGGACTAAGTGGCAAAACATGTCGATTTTTAGGCGATTTGACCACGAGAAGAAAACGTTACAATAAAGACCGCAGGCTTCTTTCAGATGAGTGAATTTTATCCTATTCAGATATTAAAAAGAAAGATGATCACTTAGGCAAAAGAGAACATCGTATACCACGACTAAATCTGTTGTAATGAAATACCAAACTTTAATATTATTGTTTACTGGCACATATTTTTGAAAGAAAAGTAGTAAAAAGCTTCGTTATTCATAAAAATTATGAATTCATTTGGTATTTACATGACAAACTGAAAATTTTCGTACAGAAAATATTTTGATTTTAACTCATTTTGCTATTTAAACAGACTCAGCCCATCTTGTCATCGACGAAATATTGGACCAAAGGCTGCCTTACCGACGAGTAGTAAGAAACGATAACTTCGTTGGTTTCTGAAATCAACGCTATCAAGATAATTAGGACTAGGAATATTTCGCGAGTTCAACGACCAACATGTTAGAATCCATTATCCTGTATATACCGGAGCCCTGCCATTTGTCTATTACCTGCTACTAATTCAGACAGCAGACAATGAACGAATGACGTGGCTTGAGTATGCATAGGATATTGGATTCTAGCATGCAGGTCATTGAACTCGCGAATTTTTCCTAGCCCTATAGATAATACATTTACTGACTAAAGCGAAGCTCAAGAATTCTTATTCAGAACTGAGTGTGTCTGGTGATGAGGTAGCGTGTGTGGCCCTAGAACATATTTTTTTTTTATTAAAATTGTTTCATCGTTTTAACACACGGGGAAACTATTTTCTCAACATGAAAAGCATTTAAATTTCCCGAGCCATCTGACGATGAAATAAAGAAAAGTTAAAAGTCCAACTGTTTTCTGATATAGAGCAAATCTGACTTTAAGCCTGACTAAAAATATATGTTTTGTATAAATTGGTCATTACCTGATTCTTCCTATCAGGTCTTCATATAAAAGAGTTCCCTGAGTGAGTGACTGACAGACAGACTTGACTGATCAAACTGCAGCCCAAACCGCTAGACCTAGAAACGTTAAATTTATGAGTGGGTTTCATTTAGGACGTAGGCGAGCACTTAGAAGGTATTTTTTGAAATTCCTCCGCTAAGGGGACATTAGGGGTGAAATGTGTTTTCTAAGATTCGTCTACGTAGCTTGAACCCGATCGCATATCGTGACATTTACTTCAATTAGTCAATCATATAAAATCATATTAGCCAATTTCAGGACTTTTAAAAATCAACCTTTAAGGGGTTTAAAAACCTGAAATGAATTTTAGATGAATTATCGATATCTATCAAGCCTTTTGAGATGGATAGTTATTTTTAAATTCAAAATATGTGTATGTAAATACCCAAAAAGTGGTTTTAGGAATTTTCTTAACTCAACTCCCAAGGAGTAAAACGGGGGGTATGTGTTTTTTAGTAATCATCTGTACATCTCGAACCCTGTGAGCTATCGTCGTAATATGAACTTCAATTAGTTACGTATACAAATGTCTAAGACAAGGTCTTCACAACGTTTCGAAGTTATTAAATTTTTGGGGGTGAAAAGTCATGAAATGTGTTTTCTACAGTTATTCCATATCTATCGAACCAGTCCAGAGAGTCAAAAATGTTTACTTCAGAATGATGTTTACGTAAAAATGCAAAATACTATTTCAGAATATTTCTGAATACGACTCCACAGAGGTAAAATAAAAGGTACAATGTATTTTGATTCGTGATATTTATGTGTATATGTTGTGTGAGTATGAATATATACACACACACATATATATATATATATATATATATATATATATATATACCACTGAAGTTTTAGATACTGGCGCAATTTTTGCTTAATATTAATGCTTACTTAAATGCCTGAAATTTTGCAATTTATTGAATTTTCGAAAATTTTACAACTAATGGACTCAAAAGTAATAAAACGGAATGAAAGGTGTTTTCAGTTAATCGTCCATATAACTCGAATCCAACGGGCTATCATCACGGTTTACACTTTAACGTGACGCCCATACAATAGCCTCAACTCTCTAAAAAGATTATTTTTTCTTTAATTTGCAATGCTACCAATGTACAAACGTAAAACGTCTGTGGCAGATAAAAAATTTTCTTCAACATATTGTTTTTTTTTACAGATATTTAATTAATCTACAGCTGCTAATAATTGTAACCGCTTCGCTGTTCTTTACCACAGAGATTATACGAGCATAATTGTTTAAAAATTAAATTACGTTTTAATGTAAGTATTATGTGTAAATTATTTCGGCTGGTGTTTTACTTCTTCCTGAATGCCAAAACTATTTACATCATATTTTTAAGACTAATACACAGTACCATCTAGCATCAATAATAAAATAAAATAAACACCAAAGCCTTCTTATTGAAGTGAAGACGTTAAAACAATCGTCACCATTTTTAGAAGGGTGTAATTTCACCTGTCAGTCCGTAACAAGTTAATGCTTAGCAAGCTTTCGATGGACGAACGGATAGAATTATTCCAGATTTCCAGATTCCTGATTGGTTGGACGTCACGTGATCGACGGACGGATAACGCTCGGACGAGCGCGACGGATCGTTGTAAAGCGGGATAGAGTAATACACACGGGCAGTGCCGTGGGCGGACTACTAACCTAAATTATTAAAATGAATGTTTTTATGTTATCTTCTGTGTGGCCCTACACCAGTCATCCGATTGCGAAGAAATATTGGCTGGTTGTGCATGCACCCACGAAGATTTTTGCAAAAAAAAATGGTTATGTAGGCAAATGGAGGAAGAGGGGCAGAACGGGATGCCCAACAAGTTTAGCGAAAAAGTAAATAAATAAATAAATAAACTTCAGCGAGTTGTGCGGTCGTCCACGAAGATTTCTACAAAAAAAATTATACTTTGGGGAATGGGTGAGGCAGAACGGATACAGCGGCAGAACTGGCATCCAAAAAATTTAGTGAAACAATTTCCTTTTTAAAATCTTTCTAAAATGAATATTAATGAGTTATGATTAGAGAGGATGGTACATCGCGAAAATTATTTGTGCCAACATAACCCTTGAAAACGGTGTAGTTTCTTACGACAAATTTGGTTGGCTGATATATATCTAATACATAGAGACATGCAAAATTCGCGTTATCATTTGGTAGCAGACTAAACTTCACTTTCCTGTACGTAACAGAGCATAATCTGCGATTCAATTGGCCACGAACTTTTATGTGTTGTCATTTACGTGTGTAACGTCTTTACAAAAATTGGCCTCTCTACCGTGTAAGTATTCTCCGCGGCAAGTCACGACAATATCGGCCAGCGGGAGACGTCGAACGAGCATATAGTCACTTGGAGTCTAGTCAGCTGTCAGAAAATAACGCGAACTTTGCATGTCTCTACTAATACAACATAGCTGTCTGCAGACCAACAGCAGGCATAAAATATTAAAATAGCGGGATTCTTATTGGTTCAGTCAAATAGGGCAACCGCTCTACGTACAAGCGAAAGCCAGTACTGTTCTGGTAAGCTGAACGTGTGTTGAAACCGAGTAAACAGTCAAGTTTTCTCGCGATAAATCATCCTCTCTAGTAATGATCCTTAAGAGGGCGTGGTACATAACTCAACGCTAAAAGCATTAATCTATAGGAACTGTAGGTTTCTTGAAGCCAATTTGCGAAAATTAAACAATAGCAATCACAGACAATAGTTTTAGCCAACGTTTTAAACAAAATTGTTTACAGTGTTACGAACATCTGAGGTACCATCTCTGACGCCGGAAACTCGTGCATTTAACTTTGGCACAAGAGATCACGAGTAACGAATTAGTAATTGTGGATATATATTTACTCATAAAGTTGGCAAACACCATTATGTAGGATTGTCGTTGAGTATTTTATCCATATTGGCTTCGAAAAAAGCGTAGAAATCAATTGAGGTTTTCAGCGTTTATTTATCTACCACGCACTCTTAAGAGCCCAAATACAGCAGACGTTAGATACCACGACTGAGGTACAAAAGCAGACAGGCGATAAGAGCTAGGCTGGCCCGTATTTCAAAAACCTTGTCTTTATGTGCGGGCCGTGCGAAAACGGTGTCCAGTGTTTCCGTCGTTGGCTGTTTCCTCTGAGACTTTAAGCCTTGACCATATTATTTTATTCGTGGGAAGTGCAAGTCCAGCGCCTGCTCCTCGATTTTTGTTTTAGAATTCCCGTTAGTATGTATTTACGTGAGAGCAGTCTGGAGAAGCCGTTTGTGGACATTTAGAGGTGCCCCGATACCAACTTTCTAAGCACATGTAAAAAACAAAAATAGAGAATCTAAGTTTTAAATATGTTTTCTTTCTGTAGATAGAGACATCGAAGGCAAGTTTAGTAGTAGCTTTAATAAAACAATCTTTCTCCTAACACGCTGCAACTTTGTTCGTCCGCTAGCTGTATAGGGCTCTTAAAATCATTTTGCGTCATTTTGCACTTTTCAATTTTTTTTCTTTCAGAAATACTATCGCAATAAATTGAGAATCCAGTGAACGATGTCGCGGGTGCCAGCTAGTTACGTATAATAAAAGTTCAATAGCAGTTTAAGTAAATTTGCTTAGCACAAAACACTTCAATACTTTCCGTCAGAAATATATTAAATTGTAAATATATTATCGAGAATAATGCGTCCTGATGTCTAGAATTTAACTCCATATAACTCCTAGGCACTAACATTCCTATGGTAAAAACGTTATGAAAATTGTGTTTAAAACAAACATTTCAGTGTTTTATTTGAAAGTCGCCCGACGTACCTTTAGCTTCTTGTTAACATGAAGACACGGGGATACCCGGAATCGAAATAACGAGTGCTACTAGGCAGAGGGGGAAAAAAACCTGTAAGCCGGAGCCGTGCAGGTACTTCAAACAGTCGAAGAGGGCGGGCGCCTTGAAGTGCCGCCTGTTGTCCTGATATAAAAGACGAGCATCAAACAGCTCTGCTCAAGTGGTTGCCCATTTTACCAGATACACCGGGGATGGCAAATCCGCTGTAGAGTACGTTCAGTGTCGTTCCTCCGAACAAAGCCCGCCTGCCGCTGCCGTCCCGTTTAGTTCTGCTCGTTCCGCATTCCGAGAAGGGCAGGAGCAGAGAGAAAACAACGATAACACCCTACAAAAAAATGCTTTCACCGCAGCTTTTCAGATAGCACACGTGTTGCGTATAAACACGACCGAACGCTATCTGCTCGGAACACGCAGACTGAATGCTACCGTAATCACGATCTGATAACTTCACTTACTCGGCTTAGAGGTAAACAAATGCTGCGTGCAGAGAAAACGTCGTATGAACTGAAGTAAAGAGAAATTGGTTAGCAATTATAGGCTGTTCGGGATAAAGTGAGCACTCAAAAAAGCCCTGCTAAAGTTCTATTTTCAGCCAATTTGTATCTTTTCGCACGTAACGGCTACCTACGGGAAATGTCTAACCTCTCTGAACACGTCCCTTTATGTTTGCGCGTGTAAGTTAAATTGTGCAGCCGGTAGGAACCTTTATAGTCGGACAAAAATAGTTTTTAATTATAAACGTACAAATACGTATATTTCAGTTGATTTTATTTCTGTACGTTTGCATTTAAATAGGAAAATACACGGAATTACACTCAGCAAATCGTTGCCAACCATACAAGTCGGAAGGTAACTATTAATGATGTTGAATTAAGTGCAGTAATGGCTGGTGATTTTTTTTTTCAAAGATTAAATCTTTTGTGCTAATTATATTCCGAACGACCTATAACGCCACGATGACGGGGCGGGGGAAAACGGGAGATTCCCGAGAAGACCCGCCGACCAGCGGCATCATCTGGCACCATTCCCACATGTGAAAGTCCGGGGACTGACCCTGCCAGGAATCGACCCCGGATCGCCTTGGTGGGAGGCGAGTGTTCTAACCACTACGCAAACCGCTTTCTACGACGTCATATGAGCCCACCAACTTACTATGACGTTTTAATTTTAGTAACATAATGAAAACAGGTGTTATGTGCACGGCAGTGCAACAAACTGAGCTCGAATATATCCCCTCCCCCTTATTGTATTGAGACTATTGGAACGTTAGCCTGCTGCAGTAACAGCGCTAGGTCAAGCCAGAAACCTTGAATTTATTTATTTATTTTACAAAACGTAATGAAATTATGAACATTCATAATTTAGTTTGTATTACTGTCACAACGGATAGTTCTAAATTGCACCTGCAACTTCCGTTGACATATTTAATGTGGGGAAAAAAATGTTGCAATCAATTATCCATCTCTGATCTAAAATACATTCCAATGGCGGAGCTAAGAAAACGTAATTGTAAATACTATAGAAAGTATTCAAACTGGAGCAGTGACCTTCAGGAAGACGTAAAGTTAAACTAACATTCGCAACCACAGAAAACCTATTGTTGTCAGCTATAGCCCATTCACATTTAAAAGTTAACACTTTTAATGATTTCATTTCAGCCACGTTATGTGTTTCAGTCACGTGTACATTTAAAAACTGCAATTTGAGTAAAAATTACACAGTTGATTTAATCGTATTCAAAACTAAACTTACATTTGGTGTAGAGGCGTATGGTAACTAAATTGCTAATAACAAATGAGTAATTATAACGTTAAAAAAAATTAACAAACCATATCGTTTTGTATCGTAACACTGAACACCATCGTATCTGAGGAAGCCGTGAACATGAACATGTAAATGTGCCCCTGCCATTCTAATACATTATGTGTTATGTGTATTGCTGGCATGTCAGGGATCACACATAATATATCCGAAACACACTGAATTCAAATAATCCACAAAATTCAATACGTTTGGCGGGGTGCTAATACAAGACAACATATTTCGCTCATTTAAAAGTACCAATTAATAGTAGATGACTACAAATCCAATAAAGCATTGGCACTACTAAAGCGTTTGCAATAGAAGGGATGCAACCCTTATTTTTGCTATTACATTTGACGACACAGACACGTTTTGCAGTTTTTGCAGATACCCGTTTATGTACACATTATCCTGACGTTCATCGTTCTAGTATATTAAATTCCTTCTGTGATGCTATTAGTCAAAATACAGTAAACGATATAGTTTTGTAACAATTTTAGTTCTACCTCTGATGTAACACATGTTATGCGGGATATGAAACTGTTACTGAAAACATACGTTCGTAAATATATTATAGTTTGGACGGCGAGCGTCGAAGTGTGAGAATAATTCTAATGTAGGGATGCGTATTTCACATTTCGTCAAGACCGCTAACAAGAGCATTGTGTCGTGTAGTAAAGTAATGAATTGTGTTCAAAATGTTTGTTCTCTTCATGAATACGGAGCCCACATAGCTATAAAGACATTCGCGCACATGATCAAGTATGTACGGTGGCACGAATTCAAGCGACAAGGATTCTCGTGCGCTGTTACAGGGGTTGAATATGCCAAACTCTTTAAGGGTGTGTGGTATATAATTCAGCGATAAAAGTATCAGTTCAGAACTATAGGTTTCTCATAGCCAACTTGTAAACATCCAAAAAAGCAATCCTAGACAATAGCTTTTGTCAACTTTCTGAGCAAAAATTTTTTCCGATTAACTCATTTGTGAAGGACAATTTCTGACGTCAAAATCTCGAACATTTAATTGTGGTGCAAGAGATCACGCTTAACAAATGCAACATTCTGGGTGAATGTTTTCTCGATAGATAATATAACTATCAAAGATTGCTGTTATGTATTTTTTCCGTATTTACTTTCAAAAAGCGTATATCTCAACTGAAGAATTCAGCGCTTATTTATCTATCTCGCCCTCTTAAGGTTGTTCAAGTGGGGAAAAAACATAATTTTATATTTGTATGAAATAGTGTTAGTTTTGTACACATTACTTGAGAGTACATATACCTCTAACGGAAAAAAATTAGCTCATCTAGTTTTCCCGTAATGGCACTTCAAAGTCAAAATTTGCGTATTTTTACTTCATACAAAACTTGAAAACCAGTTAACA